>CAJVQA010006945.1:0-14334 GCA_910591915.1 Cetraspora pellucida | reverse complement strand
ATATAATATAAAACTAATATAATATCAATAAAATAATATAAAATAATGTTTAAAAATATCTATAATATTACAGTATATAAGACTCTTAATAAAGGTAATCAGCAAAATGTCAAAAATTAAAAAAAAAAATGATATATTAATCTTAAAAAGATACTGTTATAACTAACTAGATTGTTAGAACTTTTTAAAAAAATATTATATATCAAAAAACATATAAATTAAAAATATAATTGTATCCAACTTTCTGGATTATCTAAACTGAGAACTTGGTAAAACTTGAATTAAATATTAAAATAATAAGAATATATTGTAAAATAAGTACTAAGTTTGAAGTAAACTTTACAAAACATAGTAGTTTAATAATAAATCTTAACTGCAAATATTGGTTTTAGTTATAATGTTATTAGGTTAGCTATAAAAATAAAATATAGAAATTTTAAAAGATTTAGTAGAAGATCAAAAGTTTTTTATATAAGTAAGACTTAGTAATTATAATATATTTTTATTAATATCAATTAGAATTATTGATAGATATAAGTAAATAGGTAAATTCAAAAACTAAAGTATTTAAATAAAAAATTTACAAGCAGGTTTCAGATATGATAGCTAGTATAAAACCTTTAAGTGAATTACTTAAATTAAAGTGTATAAGTGACTAGTTGTATACTTTTTTCATAATTGTTTTTTGTATTTGTAATATAACTATTAATGAATATACTATCAATAAAATTCTAGGTCACAAGTATTTACTTTAATATTTTTTTAAAAAAAATCATAATTATAATTATTAATAATTAACTTATTTTAATTTTTTAGCAAATAGAAAGCATAAATATTCCAATACAAAAAAAAATAATACACAACTAAGTTTACTACTAAAAAAAAAAATTACAAAAAAATTCTAAAACAAGCTTGAATGAAACAGAAAAAAACTTAACAATTTGAAAAAAACAACTTGAATTAGAAGAGCATAAAGCAAAATTGAATTAAAAAATTTGAATCTTAAAAAAATGAAAAAAAGATCTTAATTTTTAAGTATTATATATTTTGTTTAATTAGTCACCTATTATGCTTTTATATAAATGCTTCTATATTAGAATTATTTGCTTGCTTTTAGTTCTTATATTTAACTTTACTTAACTGCTTTAGTGTTTAAAATATTTAAATTGCTTATGTAATATTCACTAAATTGATTTTTAAAACATTGCTTTATTAAATAAAAATAAAAAAATTGTACTCTAGATTCTACGTATTACAAGAACTTTAATGACCCATTATTAAAGTAAATACATTAATTTGACTGGTTGTCTTAGACAAACTGAATATTTGAACCCTTTGTTCCAACATTTTGTAGAATATATAATTAAATAGTTTCGACGCATTATAGAATAACTGAATCTCATAAAACCGTTCATCAAATTCACTACGCCTTTTCTATTCTAATGTTATACGAATGCTGAATTGTAGAGTGGCAACTTGTCATTTTCCGACTTTCACTATGTAAATACTTTAAAGTACTTTAATTTCGCTATGTAAATACTCTAAAGTGCTTTAAGAAAATTATTCGATTACTGCAAAGTATGGGTCAAATCCTGATTGATACTGTAAAAATTCACACGCACTTCGAATATCAAAAGACGGGCACGACAATACTCAGATAAATTAGGTAACTAGTACTTTATATGGAATGACCTTACTTAGGACAAAGTCAGAGTTAGTGATACTGATACGGATCAAAAATTGCTTCGAAGCAACTAATCGTTAGACTTTAAAAATTTTTTACTCAATTAAATTAATGCAAAATCATGTGATTACACAGTTATCCAATAAACATAACCTGCAAAAGTTGAATAGAAAACAAAAATATACCATAGCGATAGTTCAAATGTATCAAAAAACATTAAGACAGTAAATAGTAAACGACTCTGCTTTACCATCTGAAAGATATTGCTAATAATAACTTCGTTAATATAATTTGATAAGCAAATTTGATTTTTGCATTGCATCCGATCTTGAAATTTGGTTGGCTAGAGAAATGGATCTAAAACCCTGATTCAGGGTCTTATTTAAAATTTTTAAGCATTAAATCACTGCTGGTGGCTATTGTTAAATGGTATTGGACATTAGCAAACTATTTGGGACGTCCCAAACTATGTGATAATATCGCATGTAGCCTGAGATGACCCGGTCTACGGGCATGTGTCTATTATAAACTAAAAACCTGTACGTGCAAGTCATATGATCTGACCTAAATGACTTAGAATATCATTTAACGTTAACATATCGATATTATTTGATGACTTGTGGTCATTTACCATCACATAGTTGTAGTAATCCCATAGCCGCCATAATACCCTACCTTATATAACAATAAATAGTCAAGTAATCAAATTTGTACATATTACAGTATACGTAAAAATTTTTTTTGGTAAAATTTGGAGGTTAAGATCAAAAGGTTTTTTTGGACGCAGAGAATATTTTTTACTTAGAGCGCCAAGTATTGGTCGCTCGACTACATTTGAAAAAATGGTGTAATATTAATGTATAAAAAATAATGCATACCGATAAAGATAATGAGAAAGGCTGAAAGGGATGCAAAATTTCAAATTTGGTTGGTAATTCTTATCATCAGATCATCTTTAAATTTTTTTTTTTTACGTATTATCTTTAGTTTCTGGTAATTATTATCGTAATAATTATTTAAGAGATTCATTTTATGTCAACCAGCTGTTAGTTGTAAAATATTGCTTTATTTTAATTATACGTAATTTATTACTTATACGTATATGTATTATTTTTAAAACAACTGTTACGTATAAAAACTATAGGTTTAATATTGCTAAAATAGTAAAAATATAAATTATAACCTAAAAGATTTAGCAATATCGCATCCATTTAAATATGCGTATATATGTACGTAGCCAGAACGTGGTATCCAAATTATATCGTTAACATTTGAATATTTGAAATATAATAATGATATGTATATCGGATAATATTTCATTAATAATCCATATATATTGATATCGATATCTATATTAATATAATATTGAATTAAACATCAAATCATGTGTTGAATATCATAGAAAGTACAGAGAAGTACTGTGCGAATATTCCCACAACTTCCCGCATGTGCGAAACACAAATCACAAGTATATAATATTGTTTAATGAGAAATTCTTGAATTTGAACGAGTAATTTTGTGGAAATTTCAAGTTTGATAAATAGGAATGAGTACGTATATAGAAAAACATCGTCACTTTTTTGTAATTTATGAAGCCACTGATTTCTGATAACTAATGCATCACTGGTATCGGTGTTGGGATCAGAGTACCTTGCTAGTTTCATACCTGTTTAATAGTTTAGACTATTTGCCAAGCGGAACCAATTAAAACTAAGAATATCTATTTATAATGTATTAATGTTACATAATCCGATTTTCTGTTTGCTATTTCTTTCACAGACTAAAAAGAAACCATTTATAAAGTAACGCGAGCTTTATTAAGTAAAAAATAAAAGTTGTAAATTTAAGAAGCGAAGTTTTCGCGTAAAACTTTAGTCGAAGAATTGCTATCGTAAAGACACGGTGAGTCGAATTGCATGGGTAAAAAATAATTGTTCAAAAAATGTAAATTTGTGGACTTATCAAAAATAATAATTATCACGTCGGTTAAAAATATGAATAATTTGAAAATTATCGGCTTTTCTTTTTTATTTTACCAAAAAGACTGATTGAAATTTTTTATGGGCAATGTACTTGTTTCCGCCACAATCATTTTCCTTGGGTTACAGTAAAAAAATAATGAATGACGAAGGTTGGCAACCTCCTCAAAGTGGTGCTTCTAATGAAGATAATTGGAAACAACCTTCGACCACCGATAAAGGTTGGCTATCTCCAAGTAGTACTTCTAATGATGACAATTGGAAACCCTCAACTACTGATGAGGGTTGGGGACCACAAGCAAGAGTTTCTAATGAAAGCAATTGGCCACAAACTTCACCCCATTATGAGAGCAGCTGGGGCACACAGGGTGTGCAAACACAAGTAAAAGATGATTGGACAAGTAAACAAGAACCTATTTCTACTGAAGATGTAGTAGAACCTGAATTAGAAGTTAATTGGAAGGATAAACAAGCTTCTGTTGAAGGTGATGATGTAATAAAAAGGACGTTGACTCCTCCTCAAGATCAAGATGATAGTCGCGTGATAAAACAAGTTCCTCTGTCTGACGAGGACGAATGGGTAACAAGTGATCAACCAACAAGTGATCAACCAACTTTCTCACAGGATCGTGAAAATGACCCTACTATGAAACAAGCTCCCACCCCTGAAGAAGAAGTCGAATGGGTGACAAGTAACCCACCAACCTCGGTTCATAATCGTGATAATCATTGGAAGAAACCGTATTTTCACAACGAAAATAATGGATGGAATAAAAAGAGATCATCTCCGTCTGAAGATATTCGTGTACATAAAAGATCTGATATGTTTAAAGATACGTGGGGTGGTAAAGGCCGTTCGGAAGGCTCATGGGAAGCCAAGAGAAATGACGCAGATGATGGATCTTTGAAGTCTACTACCATACGTGCCAGATCTGTTGATCAGCATTCAAAAATTATTTCTAATAATTCAATCGATCCAATGGAGGTGGAGCCCGATGATTTATCTGTATGTTTTTAACTGCATTGAAAGTCCTGTATCTGTTTAAATCAGATCGTTTTAACGTTTCGCTTATTTTGAAGACTCTTGCTATGCAGGAGGTAATTCATAACTCTTTTACAACATTACAAATTAAAAAACATAATGAGAGTAAACAATTGGAGAATTATGACCTGAATGATAATTTAAATTCGGTCCCCCCTGGAATTATTCAAAAGACTGTTCGAACTTACATTCAACATCCGACTCAAGGTATGTAACTCTTGGAATAATTTGGTAGTTTGTAGTAATGTCTACTATTTTATTTAATATATAATCTTCTTTAGAATCCCATGATAACAATGATTATCTGAAACGAACTAAATCTTCATTCACCATTAAAGAATTTCGTGATGTAGAAGTCCAAACGGATCCAATTGATTTAACATTACTTGAGCAGTATTTAAATAATATTGATCCTTCAATAATGAACATTTTACGCAAGAAGCTGTTTTCAGTTGGTGTTGGGCCGGTGAAACCATCCAATGAAAATGTTGAACCACAATGGAATATTCCCTTAAATGAATCATCACAAATGACTTCTAATAATACATGGGGTACTACTAGGGAAAAGTCTGTAAATGAGAGTACTCAAAAAAATACAAGTTCGTGGGGTGGTTCTATGAAACAGTCCAATGAAAGTGTCGAGTCTCAATGGAATACACCTTCGAATAAGCCATCGCAAACAACTTCTAATACATGGGGCGCACCCCCAGAAAAGTTTGTAAACGAGACAGCACAAAATAATGCAAGTTCATGGGATGTATCAGTAAAACCACCTAATGAAAATGTTGAATCTCAACGGAAAGATCCTTTAAATGAGCCATCACAAATAACATCTAATACATATGATACATGGAGTGCAGCCACAGAAAAGTCCTCAAATAAGAGTGCACAAAAAAATGCAGGTTCATGGGATGGTTTTGTCAAACCTTCTATTGAAGGTGTCGAATCTCAATGGAACGTTCCGTTAAATGAATCATCGCAAACCCCATCTAATACGTGGAGCGTACCTTCAGAAAAGTTCTTAAATAAGTCTGCACAAAAAAATGCAAATTCGTGGGATGCATCGGTGAAACCACCTAATGAAAATATTGAATCTCAATGGAAAGCTCCTTTAAATGAGCCATCGCAAACTACATCTAATTCATGGGATGCACCTCCAGAAAAGCCTTTGAACGAGACAGCACAGAAAAATATAGGTTCGTGGAATGTCCTTGTGAAACCATCTAATGAAAATGTTGAAACGCAATGGGAAGCTCCTTTAAATGAGTCATCACAAACCCCATCTAATACATGGGGTGTACTTCCAGAGAAGTCTTTAAAGAATACAAATTCATGGGATGTCCCTGTAAAACCATCTAACGAAAATGTTGAACCTCAGAGGAAAGTTCCTTTAAATGAGCCATCACAAACTACATCTAATACGTGGGGCGCATCTCCAGAAAGGCCTAAAAATGAGACAGCACAAAAGAATACAAGTTCATGGGATACCCCCGTAAAACCATCTAATGAAAATGTTAAACCTCATTGGAATTTGCCTTTAAATGAGCCATCACAAACGACATCTAATACCTGGAGTGTACCTCCGGAAAAATCTTTAAATGAGGCAGCGCAAAAAAATACAAATTCGTGGGATGCACCCGTAAAACCATCTGATGAAAATTTTGAACCTCAATGGAAAATGTCTTCAAATGAACCATCACAAACGACATCCAATACGTGGGGAGCACCTTCAGAAAGGTCTACAAATGAGACAGCACAAAAGAATGCAAGTTCATGGGTTACCCCCGTAAAACCATCTAATGAAAATGTTGAACCTCAACGGAATATACTTTTAAATGAACGACCACAAACGACATCTAATACCTGGTGCGTACCTCCAGAAAAGTCTTTAAATGAGACAGCACAAAAAAATATAGGTTCGTGGAGTGCCCCCGTAAAACCATCTAATGAAAACGTTGAACCTCAGAAGAAAGTTCCTTTAAATGAGCCATCACAAACTACATCTAATACGTGGGGCGCATTTACAGAAAGGTCTACAAATGAGACAGCACAAAAGAATGCAAGTTCATGGGATGCGCCCGTAAAACCGTCTAATGAAAATGTTGAACCTCAATGGAATATACCTTTAAATGAACGACCACAAACGACATCCAATACGTGGAGTGTACCTCCAGAAAAGTCTTTAAATGAGACAACACAAAAAAACACAAGTTCTTGGAGTGTCGCCGTAAAACCATCTAATGAAAATGGTGACCCTCAATGGAAAATGTCTTTAAATGAACCATCACAAACGACCTCCAATACGTGGAGTGCGCCTCCAGAAAAGCCTTTAAATGGGACAGCACAAAATAATACGAGTACGTGGGGTGCTGTGAGACCATCAAACGAAAATTTTGAACCTCAATGGAAAATGCCTTTAAATGAACCATCGCAAACGACATCCAATACTTGGGGTGCACTTCCAGAAAAGTCTTTAAATGAGACAGCACAAAAGAATACAAGCTCACAGGATGTCCCTGTGAAACAATCTAATGAAAATGTTGAGTCTCAATGGAAAGCTCCTTCAAATGAGCCATCACAAATTACATCTAATACATGGGGAGCACCTCCAGAAAAGTCGCGGAGTGGCTCTGTTAAATCGTATAACGAAAGTGCCGAATCGCAATGGAATATTCCTTCACGGCAAACGACTTTTAATACATGGGATTCACCTGCAGAAAGGTCTTTAAATGAGACATTACATAAGAATGAAAATTCGTGGGGTGTACCGGTGAAACAACCTAATGAAAATATTAAACTTCCCCCTAATACATGGAGCGCATCTACTGAAAATTCTTCAAATGAGAGTGCACAAAAAAATTTAAGTTCGTGGGGAAGTTCTGTGAAAGTGCCTAATGAAAATACCGAGTCTCAGCGGAACATTTCTTTAAATAAACCATCACAAACAAATTCTGATAATGAATGGTGTTCACCTACGCCTAAGTCTTTAAATGAGACAGCACAGAAGAATATAGATTCATGGACTTCTATGAAACCGATGAACGAGGATATTAAATCGCAATGGAACGCGCCTTTAAATGAGCCGTCACAAACTTCTTATGATACGTGGAGTGTACCTGCAGGAAAGTCTTCAAATGATAAAGCACCAAAAAATGGTGTTCCATGGGATACTTCTGCGAAACCCTCAAATGAAAATGAATCACACTGGAACACTGTAAATGAGCCATCGCAACAAATCCTTGAAACATGGAAAGCTTCTGATAGAAAACAACCTGTAAAAAATGAATGGGAACGGAATGAATCAAAAATGCAAGCCCAAGACAGCCACAAATCTGTGCCAGAATCACATATGCAACCAATACATCCAGTGACTTCCACGCATCTCGATGATGATGATTCACATAATAATTTTATTAATACACGTCGAGGAGGTTCAAAGCCTAGCCCTTGTAAGTGTTTAATGTCATATCGATATCAGTTACAACTCTGAATCTTAAATATACGTAAAATTCTTTTTATATCTAGTTGCCAACGCAATGCCTCCAAAATTCTCACCCGAAGAAGCGTGGAATAGACTTCTCCAAGCTGATAGAAAAAAAGATATTGATGAGTTTAAAGAAATGTTTGAAGAATATGCCAAAGCATCTCCCGAAGAAACATTTCAGACAATCGAGAAAAGATTGGGAATGGCAGGTTGTACCGGAAGAATAATCGCATTAAAACGTGAAGGAATTCCATTGACGAAATGTTTGATTGATTTGCAAGGAAAAACGAATAAGAAATATTTAGCCCAATTGATAACGAGTCCAGATCGGTTGCCACAAACTTCTGGCAAAGCCAGTTCAGAAGCAGAGAATTTTCAATGGCTTGCAGATGCTGGGTTTTTGAGTGATGATCCAACGCCAGCTTGTTTTAATTGTAAGCAAAAAGGTCACACTGCAAAGGATTGCGCAGAGCCAAAGCAAAAAAATGAGCGAAATATGCCTTTAGCATGTCAGCATTGCGGAGCTACCGATCACATAACGAAATCATGCAATATCGATGGGCGACGGGATTATTATGCCGAAATTCGCGATAGAAACTTTGGAGGAGGTGACGGTGGTTATAAGTATGGACCAAACAACAATGTTGTCCGTGATCACTCTGATAATGCTGGATCGGATGGCAATGGTGACCGTCGAAGTTTCCGCAGAAGTCAAATATGTTATAATTGTAATCACGAGGGGCACCTGTCACGTGAATGCCTAGAACCTAAAAAAGATGATCGGAAGTGCTTTAAATGTGGAAAGGCAGGACATTATGAAGGAAATTGTAATAATACAAACAATAATTACGGGTCATCTGGCGACATTGGTGGTGGCTATAATGATAATTATTCGTTGAAAAATCCATCATCCGTCAGATCGAATTCACAAGATTATAATTACAGAGGAAGCACCCGTAATAAAGATGATTACGGAATAATGAGGAATACGCAAAATAAAATTAGTGACATATTGAATGCTTCTGGCGATAATAGATCAATAGTTTGGGGAACTAAAAATGACGATAACAATCCAACATTGGAATTAAACAATAAAAAACAGAATGAGTTAAATAGAGTGAATAACGATGATAGTTCATGGTTAGTCACACCGAGCACTTTAGATCAAAAAGATAGCAACGTAGATGATGCATGGGAACAAGCAAAAAAAGATGCTACTGCAAGCTGGGGAACACAATTCACCACTTCGGAAAATAGTATGCGACAAGAAACTAGTTGGAAAAATAATGACCGAGAGACTGATTGGAATAATCATGGTCGAGAGATCAGTGGGAAAAATAATCATGATCGAGAGACTAGTTGGAAAAATAACAACGATCGTGAGACTAGTTGGAAAAATAATGATCGAGAGACCAGTTGGAAAAATAATGATCGGGAGACCAGTTGGAAAAATAACAATGATCGAGAGACCAGTTTGAAAAATAACAATGATCGAGAGGCCAGTTGGAATGATCGAGAGGCTAGTTGGAAAAATAACTATGATCGAGAGACTAGTTGGAAAAACTACGATCGAGAGACTAGTTGGAAAAATAATGATCAAGAAAACCGTCGGAGAAATAACTATGATCGAGAGACTAGTTGGAAAAATAATGATCAAGAAAACCGTTGGAAAAATAATGATCGAGATAATAACCGGAGAAATAGTGGTCGGGATAATAATAACTGGAGAAATAATGGTCGGGATACTAGTAATTGGAAGAATGACGACCGAGATATTAGTAACTGGAGAAATAACGATCGTGACCCAAATTTCAGAGACAATAATCAAGAGCCAAACTGGAGAAACGGAAGTCGAGAGAATAGCTGGAAAGATGATAGAGAAACTGGTTGGAAAAATCATGATAATTATGGGAACAACAATGATAGAGATACTAATAATTGGAGAAATAATCGTGAGAACAGATCCAGAAACAGTGGTCGGAGAAATGATTATCGAGAGGATACACGTGGAAGAAGTAGTCAATCTGAAAATATTTTGAGAAATAATGGTAGTGATAAATCCGAAAGTCCGTATGATTTGCGAAGGGTTAATAATCAGGGTTTTAATTCTCCGAGGTACGGTCAACCTCCACTAAATAATGAATCATCAAGAATTAATCAACAAGGATCGAATACATGGGAAACTGATAATTTGGATAATGCAAAACCGTGGTGGTAAATTATATTTAAATTTGAATACGTACATATCTTAAATTTTGTATAGGAGTAGTATGATATCTTTTCATATTTTATTCGATCGAAATGTATATCGCAAAATTTAGTTTGTAATATTTTGTACAAAAAATAAAGATACATCAGTACTGCTGAAATTGCTTAGTATACTATATTGATTACTATAAGGTTTAATTGATAAAGCTTATATAATCTCGTTTATACACTTCATTGGTATTGAGATTGGAACCGGTTTAATAATTCGAGTTTATCACATCAATTTTGGGATATTTTAGAATTTATCAAGGTTTAATTGAATATATGATGACAAATTCGAATTATTAAAACCGGTTCCAACCTCTAGACCAAAGCATAACAAGAACTTTATAGTAGAGCCAATCAAGCAATTTGATTGTGTATTATGAATAGTCAAGGATACTGGTTCAGACCGGCTACATAGTCGCTTATATTTGTTAACAAAATTTTATAAACTTTCAAATTTTATTTTGTATTTTAAGAGTAGATTGTATTATTTTAAAATTATATATAAACTTAATGATAATTTTTTTTTATATTTAAATTTATAAAAAACTATATTAAATAAACTAATTTGATAGGTTTAGGTTACAGATTATATGTTTAAGTTTTTATTTTTCATATATAATTTAAAAGAAAGTTTTTTTTTGTAAAAACTTCAATTGAATTTCAATAAAGTTAAAAGCATGATCTTATCATTAATATTTAAAAAAAATAAAATAAAATAAACTAATTTGAATTATTAAGTAAAAGTCAAAGTAGGTTTTTCTAATTCTAATAATAGCAAAATTATTAAAATTGAATAAAAATTTATTAAAATATAAAATTATTTTTTTTTAAAATATTAAGGTAAGTACTTGTAATCTAGAATTTTATTGATAGTATATTTGGCTAATGGTTATATAACAATTATAAGAAGCAACTATAGAAAGAGTGTACAACTAGTCATTCATATAACTTTAGTCATTATCTAATTTAAATAGTCTGCTTAAAGGTTCTATACTAGTTGTCATACCTGAAACCTGTTTATAGATTCTCTATTTAATTACTTTAGTTTCTGTATCTATCTACTTATCTCTTCTTACCAACAATTCTGGTCAATGTTAGTGAAAATATATTATGACTACTAAGTTTTTAAAGCAGTTTTTTGAAACTTTTGATCTTATACTAAACCTTTCAAAATCTTCTATATCTTATTTTTACAGTTAATCTAATATTACTATAGTTGAGACCAATACTAGCAGTCAGAACATATTATTAAACTGTTATATCTTTGTAGAGTTCACTCTAATCTTAGTATTGATTTTATAATATATTCTTACTATTTTGATATTCAATTCAAATTCCACCAAGCTGTCATTTCAGATAGCTCAGAAAGATAGATCGAAATCATATATCTTTGATTTACATATTTGCTAATATGTATTCTTTTTCTTTGAATTAAAATAGAAAATTTTAAATATTAGAATATAAAATTATATAATAAAATTAATATAAGTTTATATAAATTAACTAATTAAAATTTTCAATTTTGCATTATTTAAGAAAATTTTAACTAATTTAAGAAAATTTTATTATATATACAAGTATATTTTTTTAAAATAATATAATAATTCAAAAAATTTTTTTTTAATATTAAAGTTCTTATCTTTGAGATATGATATTTTTATTCAAATATATAGAATATAGGTTGCCTTTAGAGGTTTTTTACATTGGAGGTTACAACTAGTTATATATGCATTTTTGGTACTTAATTTAAATAGTTTGCTTATATATTGCTATATAAGTTCTACACTAGATGTCATACATGCAAGTCAACTAAAGGTCTTGCCTATTTAACTTTTTGTATATGCAATCCTTCTTGTATTATAAGAATATCTTTAAGATTACACTCATTCAAGTTTTTAATACTAATCAGTACTTTTTTTTAGAACTACTTTATTCTTGATAAAAAACTTATTAGAGCCTTTATGTTTTATATATATTGACCTAGTTTTATATAACATGTTATAGTTATTTAACACTTGCAGTTACTGAAGTTATCTGTTTAATCACTATATTACACTATTTTTAGTCTTGTAAAGTTTATTAGAACTCCAGTACCTATCTTTTTAGCATCTTTTTCATTATTTCCTACTAGTTATAACTTGAAACTAGCAATCTTTGACCAGACTATCAATCCAGATAGTCTAGTATAATATACTTCTGTATCCTTTTTCTCTGATGAATCTGATAGTATAGTTGGTTATATGCTTTTCTATATATATTTGATGTTCAGTTTAATGTTTAGTTCTTATAAAGGTTTTTATAGGCTTTAACTGGTTTAATAGTACTGTTATAATTTCATGTTATCATCTTTATTTAAGAATTTTCAAGTAGGTTTCTGTTATCTTAGTTTTTTAGTTTTCTACATTTGATTAGAATTTCTATAAACTGAACTGAACTAAACTTTTATCAAGTTCAAGTTCGGTTCAAAAATTGAACTAAGCTAAACTAAATATTTCTAAAAACTAAAGTTCAGTTCAGTTCAATTTTTGAACTTTTTAAATTAGTTCAATTCAGTTCAGGTTTAGTTCAAAGTTTATAAACATATTTAGTTTAGTTTAATATATTTTTATATAAATAACAAAATAATTTAGAATTTTAAGTTAAAATTTATTAGTAAAATTTTGAGAATAATAGTATTCTTTATAATTTTACTAATAAAATTATAAAGAATATTACAATTTTTAAAATTTTACTAATAAATTTTAACTTAATATTCTAAAGTTATTTTGTTATATATATAAAAATATATTAAACTGAACATGTTTATGAACTTTGAACTAAACATTGAACTAAACTTTTGTTATGTTTAAGTTCAGTTCAATTTAGTTTAAGTTTAGTTTAAATTTAATTCAAGTTCAAAATTAGAGAGTTCAGTTCAGTTTAGTTCAGGTTCAATTAAACTGAACTAAACTTATTTAAACTGAACTGAACTTTAAAAACTCTATATCTAATGATCTTATTATAAATTTGTACTAAAGTCTTATACAATACTGGTTATACATTTCTTTATGTATATATAATATTATACTTTGCATAGATGCTCTAAGCTCTTAATATCAGTAAGATCTAACTTAGTATATTTGAATTACAGTCATATAAGATCAACTGATCAACAGAAAACAGTTACTATAACACAGATATAGTTTTCAAATTTTATTGTAAGTAAGATTTGAACCTTAGATCTGTTACTTAAAGAATAACAATCCAACTACTACACTAGGATCATCATTCTTATAATTCAAAATTTTATTATAATAAATAATTTTATTTATAATATAAAATATTTTTTTGATTAATTAAAAAATAAAAAAGTTTTATTAATAACATATATTAATTTTTAAATAAAAATTTTAAAAAAATACAAAACTATATAAAAATAATCTACATATATTCTATTCTTAAAGAAAACTGTTATTTATATTATAGATTTTTACTATTCATACTATAGTATATAGATCATAATTAGAATTAGTTAGAATTAAGGTAAATAGATTTTTATAATATTAGTTACTATAATACAAATAGCAAAAATTCATAATGTAAATAATAATTCTCTATTTTAAATTTTTAATATTTTAAGATAAGTTAAAGATAAAATTAAGTTTTGTTTCTTTTTTTTTAAATATTAAAGATAAAATTTTTATTTTTATAATTTAAAAAAATTAATAATTGAATTTAAGTTTTTAAAAAAAGATTTAATTGTATAATATTAATTTTTATTAACTCTTTTTGCTAATCTCTAGTTTTAAAACAAAACAAAAAACAAAACATAGAATATTGTTACAAAGTAGATTTTAGCATAGTATATTATAAATAGCATTAGTAGTTATATATATTCTTTATTGTATTT
>CAJVQA010006944.1:0-14335 GCA_910591915.1 Cetraspora pellucida | reverse complement strand
TAGATATATTAAATCTCCAATGTAAATATAGTACTATTTTAATATATAAATAAAAAGCATGCTTAGATGCGTTTTTCAAAAAAAAAAAAAAAAACCTCTGAACCTGTAACCTGTGTTAACTTACTTGATCATACCCAGATGCTCAGATCATCATCTCAATCTTAGAACTAATTTATCCTTGAGGTAAACCTCCCAGAGCCTTTTGTACCCATTTTTATAGCTGACCTAGGTATTACTATGACAAAACCAACACTTGTGGTCAGGGTTAACCATTAAACCACTATGCTTTTGTAGAGTTTACTTAGACCCCAGCATCTACTTCACAGCATAATCCCAGTACTTTAGTATATCTATGCCTTTCTTCTGTCTTTTTACCAAACTTCCAATCCAGATAGCCCATGTAGGACTGCAACCAGTCCATTGGTATATTGGGTCAGCCTGATATCCTTTTCATCTAGTTTGTTTCAGTAGCCTGGTTGGTGGTATCTCCAAGACTTCCAATCCAGAGGTTTTTGCCCATCCAGCTACTATGACCAGGTACTAGACCTTGGTATGTGTTTTGCTAGGCTAGCCTTTACAGTAGAGCTATCAAAGATCCAGCTATCTCTCTACTTGGGTCTTCCTAAATGAACTTCTTGTTATCCACTTTCAATGAATTTACATAGCCACAAGGATTTATTTAGTGTTTTCACTGCCTGAATTGTCAGTTTGCATTCTTTTGTATAACTCCAACATTGCACAAATGCCCTATAACCTGCCAGTCATGCTGATGTGACTGTTATTACAGGTATCCTAACTCAATTATTAGTAACAGTTGCTATAATACAAATATTATATAGGTGATTATTCAAATTTTCACTGTCGATGGAATTTGAACACCCAACCTACCACTTGGGGGTTGACAACCTAATCACTTCACTAGGTTGCCACACTCCTATTAGCAAAGTAGTTGTTAAGTTGGTCAAAAGTGTAGATTTAGTAAAGTGCTAGCACTGTTGTTTAAGTATTTTTCAATCTTTAATTAGAAATGAAAAGGAAAGTATTTCTTTTATATTTTGGCCAATTAGATCTAAAGAGTTTGGTAGTAGAATAAGGACTTAAGAGTATGCTTTATTAAGAAGTTTGTGTGTTTCTTTAAAAGTAAGTGCACAAAGGATTTGTGCAAGGTTGGAACAGTAGAATATGTGTTTTGTACATTTATAAGAGCTGATTATAAAAAAATCTAAGTTTTTAATATAATCTAAAATGAGTTTAATTTTGAGTTTTTTGTGAATTTGGTCTCTGTTGAATTTGTTAATCAAAATAACATTATGTAATTTTTTATATTTTTTAAGAGCAATTTGGTATAGTGAGTTTGTTCTTGTAAAAGAGTGAAAAAATGCTATGTTTAAATAATTAAATTTTCAGTTAATAGCATATGGAATGTTGTAATTTGGAGGGTTAGTTTTAATTTTATAAGTAAAGAATTTTAGGAGTTGTTGTTTGTTATTGAGGGCTTCTATCATTTTATCATTATTATAAGTTTGAAGATCAAAGTTAAGTACTCATCTTGAGTCAAGAGCTTTAGTTACAGTATTACACTAGTCAAAAGTTATGTTGTTTCTTAGTTTTGATAAGTTAGATGTTACTGCTTTGCTGTATAATTTAGTAATAATGGGTTGGTGATCATTAGAAGTGTTATAAATGATGCCCATGTTGTCAGTATGAGTAGTTAACATTGAGGTTAATTGAGATAATAGAGCTTCTGTAAGTGTAATTGGTTTGAAGTTTTATGTGTTGTTTTCTGGAATAAAACTATTAGATACAGGTGCCAAGTACAATAGATCAAGTAATATAATAAGAAAGTTTTAGAGCATAGGAATGTTTCTGGTTTGGGTGTATTTGTTTTGGTAGCTGTGATGTGTAATATTATTTGTAGTTTTGTAGAGGTTAAACTAGATTGCCTATTTTTTGTTAAATTTTTTCAATGAGAATAAGGTGTAAAAGAAACAGAAAAGTTAGAGTTAGTTTTATTTTTTTTTAAAGAAGGAAAGTTTTTGTGTCTTTCATTTTGAGAAATTTGAAATGTAACTAGTGTAAGATCCATCTGTAAAAGTAACAGCACCAAGTTAGTGTTAAGTTAAGTTTTGAAATCTTGTAGTTTAGTAGTTGAAGTTCTTTGTCTTTTGGCTATGTTGGATAAGTTTTAAGCATTTTAAGAGTTTATTATCTCTTTTTTTGAGTATTTTTTGTTATATTTTAGTTAATGCATTCAATATGTTAATACCAATTTTTGGTTACTTTTTGTTTTTTTAATGATCTACAGAAAGAGTTTTTTTAGATTTGTAATATATTATTGTTATATTATTAAAATATAATAATTTTTATTTTGTTTTATTTTATTATATTTGTATTAAATAAATAATATATAAAAATAATATATTAAAAAAAAACTCTTTCCGGTTTACCTCTAAAACTTATAGAAAAACAAAATTTTATATCTAAACAAAACAGTTCACTTTTTAAACTCAAGCAAAAGGAGGTATATAACTCCTAAAAAGCATAGACTACTATCAGCAACTATGAGCAGGCTTCTATACAAGAAAAAAAAAACAGAAACAGACAAGAAAAGAGTCTTTAAACTTTCAAAAGTCAACAAAAACAAAGAAAATACTACAGTTTTGAAAAAAAGCAGCTTTGTAAACACCTAACAAAATACAAACATAGCAGCAACTGCATCAACAAAGGAAACTAACTCTGACTGGGCCAGCCAAACAGAAAATAAACTAGAAGCAAAAAAAAGCAACAAACAAGAAGTAAATAACAATGAACAAAAAGACAAAAAGAAAAACACACCAAACCAAAAGCATATGCTTGAGCCAAATAATTATAAAGACATGCCAAAAAATAATAAACAAGAACACATGAGCACCAATATAACAACTAACTATAAGAACATCACCAGCCAGCAACCAATTATATCTAACAATAAAGATACACCAAACAAGAATACAACAAACAATAGCACAAGACCAAAACAATAATCAGAGCTATTTACAAAGCTTAAAGAAAGAAAAGCTATTTTTACAAACTCCTCTCCCAGTTAGAAAATATGCTCTAAAAATAAGAATGCCCTTATACTAAACATCCAAAGTTTAAATAATATTCCTACTAATGACATGGCTGCTAGTCTAGAAAAAGATCTAGTAGCAGCTAAACTACACATGTTTAGAGGAAAATAGTCATTTCTTGAAGTGGTTCTCAAAAATAAGAAAAAAGTTCAGCTATATGCAGTTAATGGAATTTTTTTCTTCAAACAAGCCTTATTTGGATACATTCTTATCAACCTAAACTGCTCATTTCTTATAGTTAAACTTCGAAACATGTCTATGGGTTATCCTAAAATGATCAGTTATCAAGTTCTTAAGAGTTTTCGAAATATAGGACAAATTGCATCAATCAAGCCTCTACTCTATGAGGGTACTACAGTCTGTTTAGACCAATAGCTAGTTACATTTGAAACTACTGAGAACTCTGAAGTATCATTTAGAATACCCAAAAGCACCTATATTGGTAATCATAAAATAACAACTGAATAAAAAGAAGCATCAAAAATCTGCTTCTATTGTGAAAAGGAAGACCACTTCAAGAAAGACTGCAAAGAACTAAAAGCTTCAATTGTGATGAGACAGCATTTGAAAGAAGCCAAAGAGTACAAAAAAAAAATCAGAACCCCAAACATCTCACTTTTAGAAACAAGCTTTAGCCAGAACAATCCTTATATTAACATCTCTAAAGTAGAAGAACAAACAGAAATCTTAACAAATGCAAAGAATACAACTTCAGATCCAATTTCAGATAATGAAGAAATAACACTAGAAGACACACTCTCAGAAACAGCCAACAATGAGGAACCTGAATCTACTAATATTACGCAGATGTTAATGAAACAAATGAAATGGAAACAGAAGAAGCTGAGCCAATGGTTGTATAAGTTAACTCTAGAAACAATATAGAAGAAGCACCTTTTGCTACAGTAACCTATAGAAAACAAAAAACTTAGGACAAAAGAAAAGACCAAGCAAGAACAAGTTACCCTTACAAGAATGAAGGAGGCTTTCTATTGAGCTGTCTACTAAGAGCTTAACACAAGACTAATAAAGTCCAGTGTAGCTTCATTTCTTTTTCAACTCAAACAATGATCAAAATTGCTATATTGAATGTAAAAGGCTTAAACAATAAGCCCAAAGCACAAAAAACTCTTATTTTATTAAAATCATACAATTTAGACATAATTTTATTACAGGAAACCAACCTAAAAGATGCCTTTTTAAGGAACTTTCTAGCTAAACAATAGGGTTAAACTTTTTTTGGTCTTCCAAAACAGCAATACTAGCTAAAAAAAGAAATATCAAGTTAACAAATACAAAAGAGTCTCTAGATAGACGAGTTACCATAGCCAAAACAACAACATTTTCACCTCACAAATGTCTATGTGCCTCCTAAACAAGAGAACAGAGTCACTTTCTTTAAAAAATAAGCACTTATTAAAGATAAAGGAAGCATCTGTGTTATAGGTGGAGATTTCAACACAAATTAAACCCTAAAAAAAACAGAATAAGCCAAGCAACAGCACAAAATAACAGTTCTAAAAAACTTCTAGAAACCCTCACATCAGAATACATTGACACAGCTAACTGCTCTAAAGAAGAACTATTTCTTACATTTTACCAGTCTACACATAAGAGCCAAAGAATAGCAATCAGGCTGGACTATATTTATATTAAAGACACTTATATAAAAACACCTCTACACACTATAGTAACTCAGACCATTTATTGGTTGAATGTGAACTCAGTCTGAAACCAAAGCACAACAGCAACCCAATATGGAGATTCAACAAAAAATGCTAAAGTATTCCAGAACTCAAATCTAACATAATATATGAGCTACAGAACATTCAAGATATGGCCAACTGGGACCTACACAAGTGCTCAATTCAATCTATTATAAGAGCATTCAAAAGCTGACCTTCATCAGAAAAAAGAATACAAAAGATATACAAAAGAATATGTAGTCTAAACAACAAAATAGCTAAAAACTCTAACCTAGAAGAGCTCAAACTAGTCATTGAAGGCCTTAATGTAGAGCTACAGAAAGAGCTAACTACAATGTCAGACAAATGGTAAGTAAGATCCAATACAAAATGGATAGAAGAAGGAGAAAAATCTACAAAATACTTTTATTCACTATATGAAACTAAGCATTCATCAAGCTGCAGCTCCAAAATCAAAAACCCAAATAGCCCAAGTGAAACTTCACAAATACAAACTATGAACTTCATTAAGGAGTCCTATCAGAAACTTTACAAAAGTAAAGAAATTGATAAAAATGCCACTGAACAAATCACAAATAACTTGACAAAAATTACAACTTAGCAGAATGATCTGCTGGAAAAACAAATAACAAAAGAAGAAATTAGCCAGATAATAGATAACTCCCAAACAATAAGGCTTCAGGAACTGATAGCCTAACATATGAATGTTACAAAGACATAAAGAAAACAATTCTCTTAACACTCACCAATCTGTTCAATCAAGTAGTAGAAACAGGCCAAATCCCAGTCTCATGAAGCAAAAGCCTTATAACACTAATTCCTAAGAAATCAGATGACACCTCTAATATAAATAACTAGAGGCCTATATCACTAGTAAACTCAGATGCCAAAATCTTTATGAAGCTTCTTGCAAACCGAATCAACCCCATTTGTGACAAAATTATTGGCCCAGCACAACAGGCCTTTATTGCCAATAGAGCTATTGCAGACACAGTACTGAATGTACTAGTAATACTAAAAAACCAGAATGACCAATCGAAGCAGCACTGATTACTGCTTTTGGACCAGCAAAAACCTTCGATAGAGTTAATCATCACTTCTTACAAATTACACTTAACAAAATGAACTTTGAACAAAAATTCATTAAAGTGATAATTTCACTTTTCATCAGCCAAAGTGCACACATAGTTGATTCAGAATACATCTCAGAGCTTTTTAGAGTAAAAAGAGGAGTCAGACAAGGTGATCCTCTCTTACTACTACTTTATGTCTTAGCTATTAACCTACTTATCAGTACAATCAACAGAGAGATTAAAGGAATCCTAGTCAATAAGGCAAAATTTAAGATTGCAGCATATGCTGATAATATCTCTTTGCAATTGGATCTCCATCAGACTGGAATAAAACTTTAGAAATCTTATACAAATGCAAGAAAGCCTCAAACACTAAAATTAACAAAACCAAATCAATTTTAATATCCATCACATCTAATGCTAAAAGAGTTAAACTCTTTGGCCAACTAGATTTTAAAACACTTAACAATGATCAAAGCTCTATAACAATACTGGACTACAACATCAACATAAAAGAAAATCCAAAAAAGTCTACTTGGAAAAATCTGACAAAGAAAATTAAAAATAAAATTAATGAACTTTCACAAAAAAACCTTTCCTTTAAGGAAAGGATTCTAGCAGCCAAAACTTTACTTATGTTCAAAATATAGTATCTGGCATACCTCCTACCTTCAACAAGAAAGCAACTAAACAAAATTAATAAAGAAACTTCAGAATGCTGCCTTGATACTTAGTATTTCAGCTTAGCTATAAGCAAGGTAGGCTTTCTGTAATAGTGCCTAGAGGTGACCTGCTGCACTAGAATGAGTTTACACTCACTACTAAAGGGCTATTCAGGCTAGCCTTTGAGGCCATTCCAGTAAGGCCTTTTGTTATTACTAATTAATTTTCTAACTGTATTTCTCCATATGTCTTCTATGTTTTCACTTTCTGTTTTCTTTTCTTTCTTTATATCTTTTATTTTTTCTAAGTTTTTATTTCTTGATCTTGGTAAAACTTTGTGCAATACTTTGTTTTGTTGTTCTACTGCTTTGTTTTTGCTTTTTTTTTTTCTTGTACTGATTCCTTGGCTTTTTTCCTATTCAGATACTTTATTGCATCTTTCTTTCCAAATTTTTTCATAGAACTCATTCCATATAGTATCTACTATACTCATTAGGAAATTTCTTGTTTCTTATGTTAAGATCAAGATATTTTGTACCCTCTCCACTAACTTTTCTTGTAGAAGACCTTTAATAAGCTTTTTTCTTACTTCAGCATTTTCTTTTTCTCTTTGGCCCCAGATTGCTTCTTTTAACTGTATTTGAGTGGTACTCTTTTTTTTCTCTTCTGAAAGTATGCTCCATGCAATTGCTATTGCCAATACTTCTGCCTTCAACTAATAGTTTTTATAAAAGGAGCATGTCACTAAATGGTCCTGGTCTTCTTCTTTTTCTTCTTTACAAACTATACAATTTGCATCTGTATACAAGTCTGGTCATCTTATTATTAATTCTTTAAGTATGGGCATTTTTTCTTGTATGCATTTAAAGAGTGTACTTTGTCTTTTACTTCTTGTAGTTGAGATGCATTTTGTTCCACTCTAATTCTTAATCTTTTTCCATAATAGTACCTAGCAATGCTTACTTTTTTCTCTTTCTGGTTCTAGTTTTTTAACTGCTGATGCACAGCTCCAATCTGCATTGTTTCTGATATTAAGAACTTCTTTAACAAAGTCTCATGTTGGGTTTTTTACTACTTTGTTTTCACAAAAAAGTGTTATGTTAGATCTTGAGACAGGTTCTCCTATAATTTCATTTCTATCTTGTATATTTGCTTCTCTTTTTGCTATGCTATCTGCCCTGCTATTCCACCTATTGTCATTATGTCCCTTTACCTTTACTAACTCTAAATCTAATTCCTTTACTTGTATTGTATCTTCTATATTTACTACTAAGTTATAATTTTTTTTCATTCTTTTTTTTGTTATTATATGTTGTGTATTATTATATAGCTGCTACACTATCTGTATATATTTTAATTTTGCTTTTGCTTGGTACTATAGTAACTATACACCAGATAGCTAGCAGCTTTGCCTTTGTTAAAAACAGCCATCCTTTAGCTTCAATGGCACCTTCATCTATTACATACTCTTCTTTATTGTTCACTTGCACCCAACCAGCTCCCATATAGTCTGAATCTTGTTTTTTTTTTGCTTTTACTAATGATATGTCTATGTAAAAGATCAACTCCTCTTGCTTGACATTGTTCTTCTTAATGCACTTATGTTTTTCTACTAGTAACTCTGTGATACTATTACTAATTTTTTGTTTTATAATTATTTCAATGTCTTTGTTTTTTATACAAATCTCTTGTAAATGTCTTTCAGAGCTTGAGATCTTGTAATCTTTTTCTCTTATAATGAAATTAAACATATTTGTGTTAATTTCTAGTTGCCATGTATCTTTTCTATTTGTGTATCTTGTAATCATTTCATAGATTTTTTGTTTTTTGTATTTTCTTTCACAACTATTATCAGTACTGTTGTTTTTATGGTTGCAGCCTCTACATTTTTTAATATTATTTTTTGTCTTTTTGGTTGGTAAATTGCCTTCCAGTGTTCGACTTGTACTGATTTAGGCATTCTAGCTACTACTCTTCCTACTAATACTTCTTCTTCCTCATAGGATAGTGTATTGTTTATAACTATCCAATCTTTTCATCTTGCATCATCTGATAATTCTTCTACTAGTGCTTTAATTCTTTCTTTGTTTGGAGCTGCAGTTCTAAACTTTGGCTTTACTATTCTGCAGCTTGGCTCTTTTATCATTTTCATTTCTAAAGCTTTGAACCACTTTGCTGGTCTACCTTTGGCATTGCCTCTTTTTAGAAAACTTAATTGCTACCATGTAATCATTTTGTTTTCTTCTTTGTCCATTAATTGATGCACAAACATAATACCTAACTCTTTTAATCTATGTGTAACAATTGGTGTAAAATTTTTTTCTAAAATTTATATATTCTTGTGCTTTTTTTATTAAAATTTTGGTTTTCATAATTAAAGTTCAAAACTAATTGTAATTCTTTTGCTCTTAGCATTGTTAAACATGCCAAATTGTTTTTCTATAGCTTTGCACTTGCTCCTGGAATATTTTCTTGCTACATGTTTTTAGATGCTCCTATTAAATGAAAACTATTTTCTATTCTTATATTGGTTATTGCTTCTTCTGAACCTGCTATATTGAGTCAATTATGCAAACTAGTAATTTGCTTAAGCAGTAACTGGTCCTATAGTGAGTTAAGGTTACCTAAGTTTCTATGATACATCATGCTATTTCTCACAAATCATGTGATTTCCATTTTTCTTTTTGCTAAACCAATTATTGGTATATGTATATTGATTGTATGTATATTGATTAATGTGTTTTTTGATAATCTTGTTGTTTGTAGCATGTAGGTTAACTTGGATATGATGCACATGTTGTTAATATATAATATTTGGCTAATTGTTAGCTTTTTTGGATTCAGATTCCTTACAAATGTTTATACTAAGATCTGCATACACTCTCTTCTAAACACACAAGTTTTGGAGTAAAGTAACCTTTTTGTTAAAAATAAGAGCAAACAACGAGACAAAACTGGCTAAAGTATTTACTAAAACAAGGGCCTTTGCCCTTGTTCCAAGAAAAAGGTCCTTTACAGAATTTCAATACACAAAAAGCATAAAAATAACAAAAAAAATGGCATCAACAAGTGGCAGAAAAAAAGTAAAGAAAAACAAAGAAAACATATCAAGCTCTTTAAGCTTGATGACTAACATAGAAGAAACTACTAAACATGAACAAAAAGAAAAGCAGGTATTAAAAGAAATCCCTAGTGAAAACCCAACAAGTGGGACAAACAAGTTGAACTAGAAATAGAAAAAATGAAAGCTACTCAAAACCAAAAAGTAAACAAGAATAACATGTCCAAAGATACTATAAACATAACAACAAACAACATGTCTAAGGAACAGGTAATATTAGACAACTTAGAGGAAACTGAAAATACAACACAGGACAGGAGCTAGACATAATGGAAAACTCACAAAGTAGCAGTTTGTTAAGCAAAGCACATAAAACTAACCCTTACAATGACTTACAAAAAGACAGCAACAAACAAAAAGGTCCAAAAGAGACATTAACTAAACAGTGGTCTAGTTTCTTTCCAAAATTAAGAAGGGGACAGTCTACCTACTCCTCCTTCATGCCCAGAAGCCAAATCAGATCAAAAAATGAAAATGCTCTAATGATAGACATCCAAGGCATGCACAGCTCTTTCAATGAAATTATGGCCTCATTATTCAAGAACCTTAAAGAGGATGTCATAGCAGCAAAACAACACTTTACAAAAGGGACTGCACATATTTGGAAATTGTGTTTGAAAACAAAGACAAATTAAAACACCATGCTATCAAGAGTATTAATATTTTCAGTAGAACCTACTTCAGCTTTATCTCTACAGATTCAAGAAAATCATTTCTTCCAGTTAAGATCAGAAATGTTCCACTAGGTAACAAAGAAGCAATATCAAATGCTATAAAAGAAGCCTTCGAGTTTGTGGGCAGAATTGCATCAATCAAGCCCCTACTGATCGAAGGAACACCTTACCTTATGGACCAATAGATTATAATCTTTAAAAACTCAGATGATTCAAATCTAGAAAGCAAAATACCTCATTTCACACATATGTGGGACAATAAGGTCACAACAGAATGGAAATCAGCATCTAATATGTGCTACTTCTGTGAAAAAGAAGGCCATGATAAAAAAGAATGCCAACAATTTCAGGACTCAGTAAATCTATGAATTAGCTACCAACAATACAAAGAGAACAAATATAATAGAAGACTCTCAAATGACTTTCAGGAATTAGAGACTCCAGAAAGTACCAAACAGAGCAATGAAGAACCTTTATCACCAGCAAACTCTAAGCAGCAAGAACAAAATAATACAAAAGATGATGCACATATGGCCTTAGAGGAAACTGATCCTAGCTATCAGCAAAACCTTCAGCTTTCAGTTTCAGCAGAATTAGCTACAACAAATAACAGCTCAGATGAACAAATGCAAGCAACAACCCAAGAAGATCTCTTACCAAATACAGAAATGCTACCAAAAGATGAACTTGCCATTTATGGCAATGGAATACCACATCCATCTGCAAGTCACATCCTCAAAGCAGCTTCTCCTCCTGACAAAAATGAAGAAACAGATGGCTTTATCACAGTCATTAACAGAAAAACCAAGAAAGGAAACAAAACATCTAAGAAAGATGAAACAAGATCATCTTCATACAAAAAAACTCATGGAGAAGCAAGCCACTCTCAATTCAAGGGATCCAACAACCTCATATAATTTATGACTCAAAAAACCAAATTAAAAATAGCAACACTAAATGTAAAAGAACTTAACAACAAAGAAAAACAACAAAACTTACTAACTCTCTTAAAATCATATAAACTAGACATAATAATGCTTCAGTAAACTAACCTTAATAATGAAAAAACACAAGAATTCCTCAAACAACAATAGATTTATGATTCAATCTGGACTAAAAAAACAGCAATTCTAGCAGGAAGCAAAGATATTGAATTTAAAAACATTCAGATAAGTCATGAAGAAAGAATAATAACAACAGACTTTGTATTTAAAGGATACTTCTTTAAAACAACAAACATCTATGCACCACCAAACATTAGTGACAGAATAATCTTTTTTAATAACTGGAAACCTCAAATCAAAAAAAAACAATATAAACATTATAGCAGGAGACTTCAATGTTAATCTTAATCCCAAAGACAACAGGATAAGTCAAGCAACAGCCCAACATGACTCAACTAGGACCCAGCTCTTCAACCTAGCAAAAGAATTTATTAACATAGCAGAAACGTCAAGCACCAAGCTCTTTCTAACTTTTTTTCAAAAAACACAAAATAATCACTCAATAGCTACATGTTTGGACTACATTTTTATAGATAAGAATCATAATCACCTTATATCAAAAGTTAGCATGCACTTTGGTAATTCAGACCACCTCCTAGTAAGATGCACACTGGAATTCAAACAAGAATCTAAACATTACTAAAAAAAGAGGTACTAGAGGAAATTCAGGATGCTGGCTCAGCAGAAAACTGGAATTTATGTAAAATCTACATACAATCAATCATCAGAGTCTTTCAAAAACCCAAAGCCCCTGAAAACAAAATGGCAAGACTAAACAAAGACATTACAAAGACATTACAAAGCTAAATAAGAAGCTTGTAGCAGACTCCTTGAAAGAACACCTTAATGAAAATATAGAAAAATTTAACCTTCAAATACAAGAGGAACTAACTAAGATGGCTGAGTTATGGTTAATTCAGTCAAAGACAAAATGGATTGAAAATAGAGAAAAGTCAACAAAATACTTCTTCTCAAGATACAAAGCAAGAAAGTTACAAAGTGCTCAGTCTAGAATTGAAATATCTGAAACTTTAAGCTCAGAAAACAAAGATACACTTATATATATTAAAAACCAATATATGAAAATCTACAAAGAAGAAGACATAGATCTTAAAGCAGCAGAAAAGATTACTGAAAGTATTCTTCAAGTACTACAGGACCAAAATGACAACTTAGTCAAAAGAATTTCACAGAAAGAAATAATCTAAGCAATACAAAGCCTTTCTAATAACAAGTCATCTGGCACTGATGGGCTAACTTACGAATTCTACAAACTTACATTATCAGAAATAGCACCAGTCCTTGAAAAGTTGTTCAATCAAGTACTAGATACTGGTTGTTTACCTGATTCATGGTGCAGATACATAATCATACTAATTTCCAAAAAGTCAAAAAACTTAAAAGACTTAAACAACTGGTGTCCAATCTCAATAGTTATAGCAAACAGGCTTAATATAATCTGCAAGAAAATTATCTCCAATTACCAACAAGGATTTGTTTCTGGAAGATCAATAATGGACACAGCCTTGGATATAATTACTACATTAAAAAACTAATCAGACAGCTCCAAACAGCACTGAATGCTTTTAGTAGATCAGCAAAAGGCTTTCAACAGAGTGAACCATAACTTTCTGAATCTGGTTCTAAGAAAAATGAACTTCAACAAAAAAATGACCAATTTGGTAGCCAACCTCTTTTCAAACCAAATGGCACACATTATGGAAGCCAATGTTCTATCTGAACCTTTTAGAGTAGAAAGAGAAGTATGACAAGGGGATCCACTCTCCCCTCTACTATATGTACTCATATTTGAACTACTACTTATACAACTAGAAAGAAACATTCGAGGAATTCCCTTAAAAAACCAATTTTTTAAACTGTCAGCTTATGCAGATAACCTAACAATAGGAATAAGCTCATCATCAAACTGAATAAACATTATGCAACCTTTTGAAATCTACGAAGCTGCCTCTAATGCAAAAATTAACAAAAACAAAACCAAATTAGTGCCTCTTACAAATACAGCTTGCAGGATCGAACTTAAGGATGAATTCCAATTTATTAAAACTACAGAACAGAAAACATTAACAATTCTTGAGTATGAAGTAAACACAAAAGGCATTTCTAAAAAAGACTTATGAACAACAACAATCACTAGGATAAAAAAGACATTAGAAAAATCATCTAATCAAAATCTTTCTTTTAGAGGAAAAATACTTTTAGCTAAGGCACTTATACTTTCACAAATATGGTATACAGCATACCTGACTCCACCAAGTAAAAAACAGATTGCAGAAATCAACAGACTTATGACACTCTGGATTAAAAACAATTCCAGAATGCTGCCTAGATACTCTATATTCCAACAATCACTTGAACAAAATGGCCTTCAAGCCCCAATAGTAGGAGATATGCTAGATGCTAGACTAATCTCAGTATAGAATAAACTCCTCACTAGTAACTTTACATAGGCCAAATATGAAAGAGAAAAAATCACAGAAATCTTACTCAAAAAAAGGAACATATCAATAAATCAGGCATTAAAAACAGACATTATCAGATCAAAAGCCTGGCCAAAAGAATGAAAACCATACCTGTTAGCTTGGAAAAAGCCCAAAGACAAAGTTATTGTGACAACAAGCTGGTCTTGGGAGCTCAAAGATATTGAAATTGAAAAACTTAACAGAGAAGAACTTTCAGTCAAGAAAATTATGAAAAAGGCTAACATCAGAGCCACCTAATTCTAGTCAACATTCTAACTGGATGCTGATTAAGAAAACAACTAACAAGAAAAAGGACATTTTATGGCACCTTTTTCATAAAGCTTTACCACTAGGATACTGGCTACAGCATATAAGCCCTTCTATTACAGAAAACTGCCCTTGGTGTGACAATGAGCTACAAACTGCTAAGCACTTTGCACTTAAATGCAAAGTTAGCAAAAAAATATGGAAACAGGCCTATGGCCTTCTAAAAACTAACCA
>CAJVQA010006943.1:0-14338 GCA_910591915.1 Cetraspora pellucida | reverse complement strand
GCAGATATGAAACATGCTGATGGAATATATAATGTTGGACGTTGTTATGAAAACGGAATAGGAGTTGAAAAAGACACACAGAAAGCATTCGAATATTATCAAAAATCTGCAGATATGAAACATACTGATGGAATATATAATATTGGACGTTGTTATGAAAATGGAATAGGAGTCAAGAAAGATGTAAAGAAGGCATTCGAATATTATCAAAAATCTGCAGACATGAAACATACTGATGGAATATATAATGTTGGACGTTGTTATGAAGATGGAATAGGAGTCAAAAAAGCTGTAAAGAAGGCATTCAGATATTATCAAAAATATGCAGATATAGGACATGTTTATGTAATATATAATATTGGACGCTATTATGAAAATGGACTAGGAGTTGAAAAAGATATAAATAAGGCATTCGAATATTATCAAAAATCTGCAGATATAGGACATGCTGATGGAATATATAATGTTGGACGTTGTTACGAAAATGGAATAGGAGTTGAAAAAGACACACAGAAAGCATTCGAATATTATCAAAAATCTGCAAATGTGGGATATATAAATGGAATACATAATGTTGTGCGTTGCTATCAGTACGGAATAGGTGTTGAAAAAGATAAAGAAGAGGCGTTTGAATATTATCAAAAATCTGCATATATGGGATATGTTGATGGGTCATATAATCTTGGACGTTGTTATGAAAATGGAATAGGAGTCAAAATAGATGTAAAGAAGGCATTCGAATATTATAAAAAATCTGCAGACATGGAACATGCTGATGGAATATATAATATTGGACGTTGTTATGAAAATGGAATAGGAATTGAAAATGATATAATGAAGGCATACGATTATTATCAAAAATCTGCAGATATGAGACATGTTGATGGAATATATAATCTTGGACGTTGTTATCAATACCAAATAGGAGTTGAAAAAGATATAGAGAAAGCATTCGAATATTTTCAAAAATCTGCAGACATGAGACATGTTGATGGAATATATAATGTTGGATGTTGTTATGAAAATGGAGTAGGAGTCAAAAAAGATGTAAACAAGGCATTCAAATATTATCAAAAATCTGCTGACATGGGTAATTCTAGTGGAATATACAAGCTTGGATATTGTTGCGAAAACGGAATTGGAGTTGAAAAGGATGAACATGTGGCATTCAGTTATTATCAAAAATCAGTTGATATGGGTAATTCGGATGGAATGAACAGTCTTGGATATTGTTATAGAAATGGAATTGGAGTTAAAAAGGATGAATATAAGGCATTCAATTATTACCAAAAATCTGCTGAAATGGATGATTCTAACGGAATAAATAATCTTGGATATTGTTACGAAAACGGAATTGGAGTTGAAAAGGATGAACATAAGGCATTCATTTATTATCAAAAATCTGCTGATATGGATGATTCTAATGGGATAGACAGACTTGGAGATTGTTATAAAAACGGAATTGGAATTAAAAAAGATGATCATAAGGCATTCATTTATTATCAAAAATCTGCCGGTATGGGCAATTCTAACGGAATATATAATCTTGGATATTGTTATGAAAAAGGAATTGGAGTTAAAAAGGATAAACACAAGGCATTTGTTTATTATCAAAAATCTGCTGATTTGGGTAATGTTAGTGGAATATATAGCGTTGGTTATTGCTATCAAAGTGGAATTGGAATTGAAATGGATAAACGTAAGGCAATTATTTTTTATAAAAAATCTGCCGATATGGGTGATGCAAATGCAATATTTCAACTTGGATATTGCTATCGATATGGAATTGGAGTTGTGATTGACAATCATAAAGCATTTGATTATTTTCAAAAATCTGCTAACATGGAGCATGCTTCTTCAATGAATTTTCTTGGACGTTGCTATCGAAATGGAATTGGAACTACAAGAGATTTAAAGAAAGCCAATTTGTGGTATCAAAAGTAATATTGTGATTTTTATTTTTTTTATATACAAATGCATTTTTTTACAATGTATTCACTTAAATACTATTATTAGAGAAAAAACGAAATTATTGGGTAATTTATTCTATTGTACAATTTTTTAATTTTCAAGTTTTAAAATTAACCAAATTTTTAGCTACAAATCAAAGGCCACACGATGACATTGATAATGGTTTAAAAAAATTTTTTAATGAAAATATGAGTTTATCATGGATTCCTTATAATGAATTCGGAGATATTAAAAAGATAGGACAAGGAGGATTTGCAACAGTATATAAAGCTGCATGGTTAGATCCAAATTATAACCTAAATACAAAAGTAGCGCTTAAATTACTTCACAAGTCAGAAGATTTTCACGAAGAGGTAATTGAAATCATTTTGTTTTTTTTTAGAATAACTTGTTCTTAATATATACAGTATTTAATATTAATTTTTCTATTACAGTTAAAGGCATATTGTGATATTAATTACGAGAATCCATCATTTTTACAATGCCATGGAATATCAAAAGATTATTCTGGAAATTATATTCTAGTTTTAAAACTTGCAGAATTAGGATCTTTGCGTGAAAACCTTCGCAAATTATTAGAGATGAAATGGGTAGATAAGTTAAATTTACTGCATTGTATTGCATCAGATCTTCAGATAATTCATTCACAAAAAATTATTCACCGAGATTTACATAGCGGTAATATTTTGCAAGACACTTTGCATAGTGCATATATTGCAGATTTAGGACTTTCTATATCATCTGATATAGCGCTAAAAACAGAATCTGTTGGAGTTTGTGGAGTTTTACCATACATAGCACCAGAAGTTTTAATAACAGGAAGATATACAACATCATCGGATATTTATTCATTTGGTATAATTATGTGGGAAATCTTGTATGGAAAATTAGCATATTATGATCAAAAATTTGGAACAGAACTTCAAATAAAAATATGTTATAAAGACTTACGACCGACAATTTTGGAATATACACCACAATGTTATATAAATTTAATGAAAGAATGCTGGGAAAGAGAACCAGAAAACCGACCATCAGCAGAAAAGCTCTGCGAAATTTTTACCAAATGGCAAAATGATGAATATATTCTACATGAATTATCTAAATCTAAAGAAATTAAAAGTGATTATATGCAAGCGTATTCCGAAACGGATTATAGAAGTCCCGAAACGAATTATAGAAGTAAACTGATTCCTTATACATCATTTTATCGAGGTAAATAATTTATTTTTTATTTATCCAAGATCGTTTCAGCTCACTTCACCGACACTCCTTTAGTAGACATAACTTCTAATCGACAACAATTCACCGATATATTTATTTCACTGGTCATTGTCGTTAAGGGCAGGTTGAAATTAGAATTAATGTTAGTGGAATTTATAAAAAAAAGCTTGTGTGTGAAATGAGCTTCGGTGAAATAAACTGTCGGTGAAATAATTGTCAGTAAAATGTTATGTCAACGAAATGAGTGTCGGTGAAGTGATACGTCTCCATTTAAGATTGCCATTTCGTAATTGTTTAATAAATTTATCTATAGATAGCGGACTGAGTAAAGAAACAATTCCGACGGGCAGCCTACCGGAAAGAAAATAACTTGAAATAGACAAAATTATTTTACTTGAGTATAAGAATTATAAATATTTCCAATCGTTTATTATTAGAATGCATACATTTTAATTAGAACTTGAATTTTCCCAATTCAGTAATTCTGTTTATTCGCATAAATTTAGCGTTAGCTCAAATTTGTTATGTTATCTTTATTTTTTTTTTAGCTTTTTTTGTGCCGGATTTCTCTATATACCAAAGGCTTAAAATTAAAATTTTATATTAGTTTACACTGAATACGCTGAATTTATTAACCGTTATATAATTTATGTGGTTAATTAAACATATTATCACATATTATATCATGTAATAAAAGGTTCTTTGATTTTAACTAATCAAAAATTAAAATTATCGAAATAGTTTAATAATTCCAATTAACTATTTTCAATTTACTATAAACTGTTTATGTAACAATTACATATAGATACAGGTATACAGAACAGTCAATCAGAATGCAAGATCTGGTGTACCATAAAATTATCTCTTTCTTTAAAAATTGTTTATAAGATATCTATTAAGAAACCATATTTCAGGTTCCTAGCAAAATTTGGTATAAGCCATTGTCTTACCCTAACTGTAAACCTATCTTACCCTAACCTTAAGCGAGGTTTACTTTACTGTATTTTCTAATAAAATTATTGTTACGTGGTTTGTAAATCGAATCAAGTGTACATATACACTACGTGTGAACCAAGAAAAGGTTCTTTTTACAAACTAGTTATATGATTGAAGTTACACCTGTCTGACAAGATGATCTCTAATTTCAGTCAAGTATCGGTATGGGCGGGATTTGATGATTTCGGAGCAAATGATTGGTTGACATGTGCCACGTAGTGGCCCGTTTCAGCCAATTATTTGCCCCAACAGAACAAATTTTGTGATATTTATCATCGCCTGGTTGGCTAACTGAGTTTCAATTTGGGATTGTTGTACTTACGTAATAACGTACAAAAATAACAAGTTAAAATCTGTGAGCTTGCACGATAATTTGAGTTATTCTCAATTCACTAGAAACTATTCGCTATTTTAATGCTAAAAATATTTATAATAACACATACATGAAATATAAACATTATACTGTTGTAAATAGCTATGCATTTTCGATCAAATTTGAATTAAATATTAATACCTTCAGGTATCCATGTATTCAATCTTATTTTGGATTTCTCTTTTAACATTTATTAGTAATATTATAAATTTGCATTAAATATATTTTCTAGCCAACAAGAAATTTATACTGTATATAACATATCGATAGTGTTTTTGCAAATGCATCTTCCAACACTTTTTCTATATATACGAATATTGAACTAATCCACACAAAAGGCTTCTAATCTCTTCTCTTTGCTTTTCAGTTATTTCTGTAGATTCTATTTTAAATTGAAATCCTGTTTTCATTCTAAAGCCTAGTATAAATGTATAAATAACATATTTTTCAGCAATATTCATTGGATTACCAAATTCAAGTATTTCGGCCAGATTCTTTTCTTTATCCTCTCCGAGATGAAGGTTGTCATAAGAGCTCGTGCTTGTATTAGTTCCTTCATTCGGGAGAAACTTAGTGATTATATAAACCAAAAAGGTTGCAGATGTATAAGGCACGTAAAGTAAAAATAAATAAACTATAAGAATATAGGAATAAAAATTAAGACGGTTTTTAAATTCTCTTATTCCACTTCTTATTAATTCTATTGTTCTGTATTTATTCCTTCTACTTTTCTTATTTCCATAAATTCTTACTTTATATTCATTCACAATATCATCATTTCCAAAGAAACTTACTTTACCATAATCATCTAGAGAAAATTTCTTATCATCAATTAAATATAATCTTTTCGAAAAAATGTAATAATATGTCAAAATTGTTATAACTACTTCTATTGTAGGTTTTAAAAATATAAATTTCATAGTATAAATAATCATCTTTATGTGATCAGAAGAGTTAAAAAGTTTTATGTGATCAGGGGATGTAGGAGGTTCTATAGTATAATTCAACATTTTCTCAACTGTTCGTTCAAAGAAAGATAATGTTACATTATATAACCATAAGCAACCAATAATGATAATACTTATAGCTAATATAAAATCAATATGTACAGAATTAATATATAGGATTATAATATTACTATTAATTAAAATCGAGATAACAGAAGTAATAATAACGTATAAAGATAATATAGCAATTACTACTACACCATTTCTCTTTTCAGCGTTAATAAGATATTTGATACGATCTAAAAACTTTAAATAATCTTTGCACCTGCTAACTAGCTCTTCATTTATGAGTTCATCAGGTATTTGTAACAACGCAGGCATGAATACTTTTTCAGATGGAAGTGGAATCTTTTTAGCAACTCCAACCAACGAAGTAACAGTATCCTTATTTCGTTTCCACTCTTGGCCAAGAATATTTAAAAGAGCCAAAACTCCACTACTAGCAAGAACACTTGATGTTATAATATGAACCGTTTCACTGATATTTTTTTTCCAAAAAATATAAAGCAATGCTATTCCAAACAAAATAACAAATGATGACACTACGAAATTTATTAAATTTAAAGTATTTCTTCTTTTTAAAAGTATTTCAATTTCCTCCCATCTTTCTTTCAGCAACATAATTGTGTACTTATCGCCTTGTTTATCTTTTTGACTCTTTGTTGCGGGGTTGGTTGGTTCATTATTTTGTTGTGGGTTTGATTCATTATTTTGTTGTGGGTTTGATTCATTAATTTCTTGGTCTCCGTTCATGTCCATTTTGAAGATTATAATAACGAAATTTAGTAAGTTTAAAATTTGTTAAGTTTAATTTGATATTTAATATTATACAAGAATTAAAAACTTTCATCATTTTTATAAAGTCAGAATATGTATTACGTAGATAAATGATGTGCACGTCTCAATGATGCCGTAGTAACTATCTCTGTGTAATAATTATAATAAGTCACAGCATTTTTGCCGCAACTTTATTATGTTATGACAATTCACCTGACCTGTACCTCTAATATGTACTTATGGTACAAAACTACAATCATTCCTTATAGAAACAAGTGACATTTAGTGTGCATGTGAATACTTTATTGAGATCGATAAATTAAGAAATGTGAATCCTTTATGCATCGAGTAGAAGATTTAAAAATACCATCTCTTTAATGTAATGCAATCATGTAGCATATTGAAATCAAATATTTCCTAAATTATAAAGTGTGAACGTAAATACTTTATTTAAGTGAATAATTTAAAAACATTTTTGATTACAATGTGGGTGTTTTTTGGATTTCTTTGCACAAGTACGTCGTGCTTGACATTAGAAGCTAATATTACTTACTAAACCATGTAAAAAAATCCAATTAGCGTTAATTTCAATCAAATACAACTTCAATTACTGATCTACATAAAAAATCTACATCTACGTATAAATTTGATTTTACGTAATAGTTGAACTCACCTTACAATAACACACCATAACGGTCAAATCAAATAACGACTATTAAGGCTTTATTTAAATCTTGTTTGCAGGTGCCTCATATTATTCGAATGCATGCTTATTACTATGCTTAAAGTTAATCTAATTCTGTAATTGGGCGTTATCATATTGCATTCCTTTGAGCAGTGCAGTGTTGTGCATTTTGGTTCTTGATTTTGCCCCCCTCCATCATGCATATGATTGACTTATGTAGTTAATTATCCGGTAACTTTAAAGTACATTTTAGGATAAAATGTTTCAATATTAAAAATCAATTTCTAATTTGAAGGAACGCTTATAAGAGATGGGCATTCTGCATTATGTGCATTACATTATGCAAACATAAAGTCACATAATGTAATGTTGACATTTTAAAATTTAAAAATGTACATAGAAATTATTATATGGTTTTGATGTAACAAAAATCAATAAAATATTATGTAGCATTAGTTAGTAATTTTCTATCTGTATAATGCAGATCAATTATTATGAGGTTTGAAAATATTATGAAACAGTAAACTTCTCTCTAGAGATAGGAATCTTGCTTCTTGATTTTGATGGGACACCATAAATGCATGTCACATGTGACATTATGCAATGCAGAGCCAAAAAAATATGCATTCGCACATCTCTACTTAGTGTGCAAAAAAATCAACATCCTGATCATCTCTGATACCTTCATTTAGAAGCATATAATCTACTATTAATTATATAGTTAATTCTTAAGCAGTTGTAATCGTGGTTTGGGTTAACTTTACGTCCAATTGGTATTTTTTTCATTAATCAGGACTGTGGATCATGGCGTACGTATCTCTAGCAAAGGTTGTGATGATTAAAAATAAATATAAAATTTTTTAGTTAATAATTAAAAGTTCTCAAATCCTTTCTCATTTTCATTTTTGGCCCAATTAATAAAGAATTAATACCATAAGATATCAGCAATCCTTTCGGTTATTTTAATGCACTTAAGGATTACTAATACGTACGTAGTAACATTTAGTTGGGAGTATGCATATTGACATACATAATGTGTTGAAATACCCTTTTTTATATTCTGTAGCTTGCTCTTCAATACAATTGTCCAAAGAGAATAAAGAGTAAAATAGCGTAATACTATACCATAATATCTAACTTTCCTCAAGTCTTTATCAGAATAAATATCATTCAATAAACGAATCGTGTACTAAATTTGTTTTATTCTGATCAGTGTAGCGCAAAATTCTAAATTTTTTAAATTCCATGTAAGGTTTGGATCGGTTCATAGAACCAGCTTGAGCCGAGCCAGCCAGCTCATGTAATATATGACAATCAGAAATTATCACGTGAAAAATTCGATTTTGGAACATAAATTCGATTTTGGAACATAAATTCGATTTTGTCATATGTCACGTTAGCCATCTCAAGCTGATCGCCTCTTATAAGTTTTTGTCAACATTATACTGTTATAAGTATACGTATAATAAATCATGCAAATTACACATCACTAGGTGCACCAGTTATTAGTGTCAAATAGAGTTCTAGATTGCATCACGAAGCTCTAATTTGTGATCACGAGATTAAACTACTGATTCTCACACGAATTTGAGTAATCAGGAGCAGGGAGGGAATTGGAAAGAAATACATTATGTGAGTAATAATTAAATTCTATAGAGTCCTTCCCAAAAATTGACTGAACTAAGCTGAGCTTAGCTGAGATGCTTTATTGGAGAGACAAAAGACATCGTATTTATAGTTTTTACATTGCTACGGCACAAATCAAACTAATTCACTAAACAACTAAATCTACTTGTTTTCTAGATTCGAAAAATCAGATAAATCAAATAATCAAATTTATTTGATTTATCAGATTTTGTTGACCTTCGAAATGGATGGAACATGTAACTATATTAATTTTGGTTAAACTCGACCCGAGCCACCTCAACATCAATTTCTAAATGCGCAAATCCACCTGTTAAATATACATCCGACTCTATTATATGCAAAAAAAATTTATCTCAAGCCAAAATCCATCCTTTCACAACATACGTACGTGTTAGAATTAGAGATGGGACACTGCGCAGGCGGAATTTTACGGAAGCCCGGAATTATTCGTAATGTCGCAGAATCTAACAATTTTGGCCCGCATTAGCCGTAATGCAGGCCCGTGCAGGCTGCGCAGTAGATTCGAATAATCCTCGATTTTCCCATCTTTAGTCAGAATAAACAGAAATATGTGATGTGCAAATATTTGGAAAATTAATTTTTATGCTATAAATTTTATAACAAATGCAAACTTTGAATAGCTATACTGCAAAATTTTATTAATTCAACAATTATAAATCTTAAGTAAAAAATAATTTTAACATTATTTTAAATTGATTTATGTAAAAAATTTATTTTGAAAAAATTGTCATTTTCATCCCTTTTTACAGCACCTAGCCCATTTGGTTACGTTTTATGTATATCATATATGCACATGTATACCAGAATAGATTAGTTGTGCAACCAAAATTCTGTTGAATTTTTCAATTTCAGTCTGAATCACTAAGCACTGGCATCGGACATATCGGCAGATCAGATTTGGCTGCGCGATTAACCACATTTGTGCACATATAATATATATATAACATTTGGGTGTTCAATGTTCTATGTAAATCAAATATATATAGTCTCCAGGGTTGGTCAAATTTTTGGTCAATCAAAAATTTGTTGGTCAATGGTCAAAGAGTTTCTGGTCAAACTGGTTTAGTCAAATTGGTCAAATAATTTGTTCAATCAGGTTAATGTATTTAATTATATAAATTTTTATTAAGTAATTTGGTTATTATATAAAAATATTTATATAATTAGTAATTTTGGTAGATTTATTTGTAATTGTTTATAACAATTAATTAATTAAAATATAATTTGATTAATACTACAATATTAGAAATTAAAAAACTTTATATAAAAATTTACAAACTAATAAATATATACAAAAAACATATATTTTTTTTAATATTAAAGGCAAGGTTATGCTTTTAACTTTATTGAAATTCAATTGAAGTTTTTAAAAAGAAAAGCTTGCTTTTAAATTACATATGAAGAATAAAGACTCAGACATATAATCTGCACCCTAAACTTACAAAAGTAGTCAAGATTTATTTGAATTTAGGTTTAAATAATAATATAAAAGAGAAAGGTATAGAATTGTATAGAATTTAATCTATTAAATAGTTCAAAATCAATTTTAGTAATAATCTGTGGTATTAAAATAGGATATAAAGGTAAGCTAGAAGAAAAACTATAGAAAAAGTTAATAGAAAAAATAATTTGAAATTGTGTAAAATGTGAGATTTAGCATAAAATTTATATTTGTTTATATATTCGTTAGTTTAAATAAGAAAAAATTTAATAAAAAGAAAAATAGTAATATAATAAAGAGTAAAAATATTGGCTAAACTATAGTTTAGCATGTACTAATGCATGCAATTGTCACAATGTGATATCATCAGATTGGTAATATGCTGTAGAACATAGTGCTTCGATAAATGCTTCCAAAAGTCTGTTTTTGTTTACTTAGCACCAAATAAATTCAAATAAATTTGATTCAATCAAGTTTTTATTTTGATTTCATGGTACAATCTGTAACTTGATGCCATTCCACAATCCTTCTATGGTATTTGTATGTGCACCTGTTTTGGGATCCACAAAATTTTCTAAATAGTTAACTGTTTTATGTTTGAATCCTAGTTCATCGATATTCAAATAACCTTTCCAACAATCTGTATAAACAATAGATCCTTTTTCAACATATTTATCTAAGATATCTTTAATTGTTTCTTCATTATGTTTTTGTACTTTTATCAGAAAGCATCATTTTTGTTCTGTTCTTTCAATACCATCAATAATCTATACACCATCAATAATCTATATATCATCAATAACTCTATTACAATGATATTTTCTTTTTCCAAATTTAGATTTATCAATCTCAACAATAATTTCTTTACTACCTATCTTGTCTTCATAATCTTTTAAAGTATCAATAACTAATTCTCGATAGAATTTCATATAATTAGTTATTGTATTTGGTGAATGGCCTGTCATTTTTCAATTGAATAATAATTGCATTTAGATAACCAAAAATAACCAATCATCATTGTAAGATTGCATTTCACATATCCTTTTGAAAAGAAGGATCTTTGAATATCGAAACTGATTTTTTGTATTTTTTATTTACACAAATAAATCTTTTTTTATCTCTAGACATGTTTGCTTTACATATTTTACATTCTTTAGATTTATACAAAATATTATTATTAAATAAAAATTTAATACATTCATTTTCATCTGTAAAAATCTTTACCATTGAAATAAAAGTTAGATACGACATTATTCTAAACTAAAAAGTGAATTACAATTTTTTATATAAATACAAATTATATAACTAAATAAACATGAATTACAATTCTCTTCTTTCTCTTCTCATTATTTTTCTTTGTCTCTTTGACTTTGTAATGAACAAAGAAAATTCTTATCGATAATAACTTTTATTCAATCTTTACATCAGTTGCATCAACCCTACTGTTGTTTCTTGTTATGCTTTTTCTTGTCATCTTTAGTTCTTCGATGGTTCTTGTAAATGAAATGTATTTGAATATTATTGTGTAAAAGTAGGGTTTATATTAAATGAATATCGATTTAGTTCTTTATACTGTATAATCTTTCGATGCTTCTCTTTATATTTTATTTTCTGGTTGAAATTTAGTTACAAAATAATCTTTTTTTTCTTGATTATAATGATATAAAGATAAGTACATTTTTGGTTTAATCAATGAAGTATAATCGTTTAAATTTTATGTTAATTATATTAAAGCTTTGAACTCTTTACTTTCAGTTCGGTTTGAGTCTTGGTACATGATTGAAGAAATATTTTCTTTTTAAAAAGTATCTGTTTATTTTGGGATGAGTTTTGGATTTCTTTTTGTGTTCTAATGTAAACAAAATCAAAATTTTAGCTGGCAATAAAAAATCTGAATTATGTGTCTGCATGAACTGATCAGCATGCAGATGGGAAAATTCGTAGTAAAAATATTTCTGATCAATCTATTGGCAGATGATGAATAAAGGATGTGAAAATAATACAAAATTCACAGGTTTCACATTTGCAAAGTTGTATAGTATAACAATATGAAATTTCATATACATTTCACATCAGCAAAAATATTTCTTATTATAGAATTTTTGCAAAATGTTATTGGGTAAGAGGCAGTTTAAATCTGAAATACCCATTAGATCACATGATTGTAGTTTCATATACTTTCCAAAATTGAAAAGTGCATAGTAAATCGCCTGTTCTGCTGCTTTATTCAATCATCAAAAATTTTTATCTCTGATTTTTTCTACTCAATTAGTCATGATTTTACATGTACTTTTCGATTTAGCAACATGTACTTTCCTGAAATTTCATGTAGTTGATAGACATGATCGTCATCCTTTTCTGTCCAAGTCATATGAATTTCAGGTGATGTATGCCCAAGTTCGTTTGCAGAACCGATTTGTGCTGATCTTGGTTACCCGTTTCCCAGTACATCAATCACTAAAAGTATAATAAGATATAGTAATTTTACATACATGATTTACTACTTATCACTATATATTTGTTTTATAGAAATATAATATTTATATATAATAGTATGTTTGGTGTAGTGTTTTACTACGCCATATATGGACTGCTAGTGCAAGACTTAGGGTTAAAGAGTGAGCTTCACTCACTCAACTGTCATCTGATACTCTAGTTTTATTTTTATTAGTTTTTTTACTGAGAGTGAGCTTCACTCACTTAATAGTCATCTGATATTCAAGTTTTATTTTTATTGATTTCTTTACTAAGAGTGAGCTTCGCTCACTTAATAGTCATTTGATATTCAAGTTTTATTTTTATTAGTTTTTTTACTAAGAGTAAGCTTCGCTCACTTAATAGTCATCTGATATTCAAGTTTTATTTTTATTAGTTTCTTTACTGAGAGTGAGCTTTACTCACTCAATAGTCATCTGATATTCAAGTTTTATTTTTATTGGTTTCTTTTATAGATTACAAATTCATAATACATTATTTTTTATTTAAAGAGTGCTTAATTATTAAAAAGTATTTTTTTTTTAAAATAAATATGCAAACTCGATTAAGAATTAAAACACCTGAATATAATATCAAAAAGCAATTTCAATTTATATTAGACTCTTATGTATTAAGAAGAAAGCCCCTATTATGAAAAACAAATAAACCAAATATCAAGAAAACAAAACCAAAAACAAAACTTAACTCTAAAAAAAAAACTAATTCGAAAACTGAAAAGAAATCAAAAATAATTTCTTTATTTGAAGAAGTTATTGTAAAAAATAAGAAATACAAAATAGAAGACTCATGCGATAAGATTTTTGATAATGATAGAAATTGTTATTGCTATTCTTGTTCTGAAAAATATAAAGCATTTCCAGAAGAAATTGAACAAGACAAAGAAGAATTAACTAAAGAAATTGAAGTATCGATTTTTAAGAAGATGTTAATGAAATGATTACAAAGAACAGCTTTGACATAGAATCATATCAGAGTGTGATTAGAGATATCCTTTCTAGGAAACAAAAAAGCAAGATTTGGAATTGGGTGCAAGAATACTTAAACGATTCTGATAAATTGGACAAAGAATTTTTGAAAACGAAACCTATGCATATCTTTTTTACCAAATTTGAAAAACTTATGTTTTTGGTAAAACATAAGTTTGGTATTACACCAGAGGATGTAGGTATAGTTCGGGACCAAGTATCAATTTTTATCTATAAAAATAACCTACACAAACAGGTTGTATGAAAGTCTGGGTACCCAGTAACAAAGAAACTTGATTTGGTTGAGATTTTTTTAGTGTAGTTTTAGAAATTGCAAGGTTGTACAAAAAGAGTATTGTATAGTTTATAGCAAAATATATGTATCTATTTATCAATAAATTATTTATCATATTTAATTAAAATTTATATTTTTATCTTCTTAACAATGTTATCTTTTATGTTTATTCGAAATATGTTTTGTTTTAAACTGATGTTGATTAAATTGTCTCTATTAAATAAACTATCTATTTTAGTCTATACAAGACAATACAGTTCATATTTTGATTATTATAAGATGAGTCAGTTAACTGATGTTCAACAAGATTTATACTCAGATACGATCTTTCTTATCGAAGGTATTTAAACTTCTAATTTATCAATCATGGAGTATAATAATGATCTAGTTACTGTTTTATTACAAATTAAAGAATTTCAATTCACACTAAATCAATTGCT
>CAJVQA010006942.1:0-14338 GCA_910591915.1 Cetraspora pellucida | reverse complement strand
GTAATACAACTATTAGCTGAATGTACTATCAATAAAATCCTGGGTCACAAGTACTCACCTTAATATTTAAAAAAAAATAATATTGAAAACTAAAAGAAATATAAAAATTAGATAATAAAAAAGAAAAAATTTTAGAGAAAAAAAAATAAAGACAAAACACAATAGCAAGAAAAGAACACATATATAGAAGATATGTTAGCCCAAATTTTAAAAAGACTAGAAAAACTAAAAAAAGTAAGAGACCCAACAAGAGAAGGCATAGCTAAACATTTCTAAAGGTGCTTTAGTTGAATTTATAAATGTTGATAAAAAAATAGTAAAGTTTTTACAAAACAAAAGAAGAGTTTTTGAAAACAAAAAAAAAAAAAACACATTCTTCTTCAAAAGAAGAAAGAAGTAAAAAAAAAAAAAAAAAAAAAAGAAGACACAACAAGAATAATACAAGAATAACTAAAAGAAAAATAAAAATAAGAAAGAAAGAAGAAAGAAAAAAGATTAAAATAGCATGTCATAATATTAATAAACTTAAAACCAAAGAATAGAAACTCAATAGTTTGCTAAGCTGAACAGAAAAAAAAAGAATCACAATACTAGAGATTACAGAAACAAATTTTACAGAAAAAGAAAAAAAATTCTTAATACAAACTGTAAATAGGAAATATGTAGGATTTTGGTCAAGTACAACAAAAGTCAAAAAGAATGGATCTAATATAGATATTATGATCAACAAACAATAGAAGAAACATGTGAGTGCAGTCAAAAAGATAAATGAATATATAATAGAGCTTATACTATACTTTAAGCAATTGAAGTTAGTAGTTATATACCATCAGATGACAAGGCAATAGGAAAAAGCATTTAACAAAAAATATTAGAAATAGTTACCAAAAAGAAAAGACAAATACAAATAGTTATTTTGAATAATTTTAATTATACAGCAAATAATGTTTTAAACAGATAACATCCACAAACAGCAAACTTTAAAAGATTGCTGATCTTTAATTAGATGAAGAAACAAAACTTTAGTGATACTTACAGAGATATATATTCAACAAGTTAAGAGTTCATATAGTTATAAAGAAACAGCAACAAGAATTGACTACATATGGGTATCAAAAGAACTGGCCTTAGATCTACAGAAGACAGAAATTGAAGATGTAGAAGAAATTAGTAAAAGTAATCATAAGATAATAAAAATAGAAATATAGATTAAATATATGATAACAAAGAATAGCAAAACCAAAATCAAAAGAAAAAGTCAATTAAGAACAGTATATTTATATGATCAAGCAAAAGAAGAGAACTAGAAAAAGTATATACAAGAACTGCAAAACTAGTTAAAAGTCAAAAAAGTGCTAACGAATATTTAAAGAAAAGAACAAAACAAGGAAAAAGAAATAAACAGTATAAACAATATATGAAACATATTAGAAGAAGCAATCATTATAGCAGCAAGTAAGCATTTATCTAAGAAAAAGAGATATAATACAATGATAAATAGAAAAAACAGTCAAAAGAAGCAATATCAAGAAAAGAATATTATAGAGCTGTAAAGATTGATTAAACATGCAAAAACAAAAGAAGGCCAAGAAGTAACAAAAGAAGAAAGAATTAAAATAAATGAAAAATTATAAATAATAGAAGAAAAAGAAGATGCAAAACTGTCAAAATTATATAGCAATGGTCAAGTGTCTGGATAGAAGATATAAAAAGTTAGCAGAAACTGTTATAAGAAAAAAGGGAAAAGAATGAGAACAAGATCAAAGAAGACAAATAGAAGAAAATATAAATAAAAGATATAAAATAATTAAAACAGATTAAGGAAAAATGATAGCCAGTCTTTTAAACAAACTCTACAAAAAGATAACACTTGACAGATTCATTGAACAAGAAAAAGAACTGAAGAACTTAATAGTAGAACCAGAGTTAGTTAAGATTGGTATAACAGAACATTACAAAAAACAATTTAGAATAAGAAACACAAAACTAGAAGAAATGTCAGAAAGATGAAAAAAAGTTTACAAGCTACAAAAACACATTAAAGAGAAATAGTATATGAAAGTTGAAGAAAATATCAAAGAAAAAAAATAGGAAGAAGTACTAAGAGAACCTAAAACAGGAACAGTTTCAGTTATATTTGGTATAAGCTATATACTAATCAAATAAACAGAAAAGAAAATATAAAAAGTTTTTAGAGCCTTTGCTGATTTTTGTTTGAAAGTAGAAGAAATACCAACTAAGTGAAAAATTATACAAGTTTATCTAATACTAAAGGACATAGAGTAGAAATATAGCTTAAACAATATTTATCAAAAAGCTTTAATCAAAATATTTAGAAAAGTAATAATAAAGGTAATAACAAAAAGACTTACCAAGATGTTTATAAAAAGTGAAGTGCTTAAGAGACCAAACTATATAGACCTACCAGAAAATTCAACAAAGCAGCTAGTGCATATCCTAAACATGATAATGGAAAAGGCAAAAGAAAAGAAGACATTTAATTTAGTTTTACTTAAAAGTCTTAAAATGGCATTACAAAGAGTTAAAATTCCTAAAAGAATGATAAAATACATCTTAAATCTTTTTCACAAAAGACAATTAAGAATAATTATAGTCTATAACCTAACAGAAGAAGTAATAACAGAAGATGAAATAGACCAAGAAGAAGTAATATCATCATTAATATGATGCTTCTTTTACAATTCATTGTTAGAAAGAGTACAAGAAGATGAAAGTCTAAGATATACAGTTAAATAACAAATTAAAAAAGAAATACAATGTAATATTGTCATAAGATTCTACTAAACAGCAATTGCATATGCAGATGATATAACATGAATTGCAAATAGCAAAGGCTAGCTACTAAAGATCCTAGAAATAACTAAGATGTTTTTCAAAAAGAACAACATAGAAATTAATAAATCAAAATTAAAGCTACTAGTAATGAACACAAAGGTCAAGAGAGAAGAAAAAGAAGTAGCTTTTGGCAAAAGCAGAATAAAAAAAAACCAAGAAACAAAATTGTTTGTTTACTAGAAATATGGTTAAACAACAGAATATGAGAAGTATTTTTTAAAAGAAAAGCTAAAAGAATAGTTAGTCAGACAATAAAAAACCTTAAATATAAAAAGATAACAATAAGCCAGATTGCATATATAAACAACATAGTAATAATCCTAAAACTAAACTACATGTTTTAGCTAACTAAAATCTCAGAAAAAGGAATACATAAAATACATTAACTAATAATATGTTTAGCAAAACAAAAAAACAATTTGCAAAGAACATTAGAAAATTGTATAATAGAATATAAAGATCTTAATAGGTGTAGAATACTACAACAAGAGCTAGTAATAAAGCAAGTGAGTGGATTGCTATTAAGATTAAACAAACAAGATAGCCTAGATTAGTTAACAAAACTAAAAATAACACTAGGTTGTCAAAGAGCAGAGTTGACAAAAGACATCTAAAAGTTAAAAGAAATAACAGCTAAAAAATATGTTAGAAAAACAACTTAGTTTGCCTAATAGTAATAAAAGCAAGAGAGCTAGAAATAAGTATAAGAACTAAAAATAACTTATGAAGAATATTTGAATATAGTACCAAAATATAAAAGTTGTTAGAAACACATTTGTAAAAAAGAAGTAGAACAAAAATAAGTAAAACAGGTCTAATTTATCTAAATCAGCTGCTTGACACAAAAGGCAAGAAGCTAATCATGTAGCAATAATTTAAAAACTGTTGCAGATAGTTAAACAAAGGCAAAAAAGCAGAATGGTTCAAAGAAATAGAGTCCAAAGTGCTCAAAGGACCAACAAATAGAGAAGTTAAAAGATGCTTTAAGACAAACAGACATAATACCTATGTAATAAAAATAGAATAGAAGACTATGTCAAAAGACAGAAGAAAAAAAGAATAAATAATATACAGTGCACAAGGCAGTAAATAACTAGAAAAGATAATAAAGAAGAAAAAGAAGAAGGTCTTATTAGAATATTGGCAAATGCAAAGTAAGAAGAATGAAATAATAACAAAAATAAGCAAATGTGATAGATGCACAGAAAAAGAAAAACAGAAAGAAGAAGTTACTAGCAATGGATAAGAATAAATAACAAAATTAGGGTTATTCCTAATACATTAATAAAAATGAGTAATAACAAGATTAAACTAGATATAGAATAGTTGATAGAAAAAGTAAAAACAGAAAAACTAAAAGATAGTAAACAAAAACTTGAAGGACTAATAATGATAAAAGAGTTAGAAATAGAGATAATCAAGTGACAAAAACTAAATGAGAGTGTTAATCAAAAAATTCTGAAGATACTAAGAAGAAACCTATTAAGAAATAAAAACAAATACATTATATATATAGATAATTCTGTAAATATAAAAATCAGAGAAGAAATGCAAGGCAGAAACATAGATATAAAGTAGATCTAAACAAATGAAACACAAGAATGGCCAGAAAAAGAAACATCATTAGAACTAGAAGAATAGATAACATCGACAATAGCAGAATTAGTAGCAATATGAGCAGCAATCTTAACAATACTAAAAGAAAGACAAGTAGAAATATATATAGACAGTAATGCTGCAATAAGAAATATTAGTAGAAGTTTAGAGCAAATAGATAAAATAAAAATCCTTACGATGGAAAATGTAATATGAATAATAAAGATTATAAATCTTATTAATACAAAAAGAATACAGATAGAGTTAGTAAAAGTTAAAAGTCAAAGTAAGAACAAGTGAAATAACAAAGCTGATAGCCTTGCAAAGAAGGGAACAACAAGTAAAAAAGCAATATAAATAGAAAAAGTTAGTTATAAAAAGATATAGTACTGTCTAGAATGGAAAACAGACAAACAGACATATTAGCAAGATTGTTATACAAATTGATAACAAATACAAGATTAGAAGCAGAATAGAAAGAAACAAATACAATCAAAAAGTTAGAACCAAAAACCAAAATCATAATTTATGACTAAACACAATTTTGAAAAAGACTAAAAATGATTAAAGAAGTGCATTGCATAACAAGAAAAAGTAGTACAAAAAAAATGTATATTTATAAAGTATATAATAGATAAACTTTTGACTTTAGAAGAACTTAATAGAAGAAGACCAGATATATATATAACAACAGAATGCTAACTATGTCAGGATAAAGTTAAAAAAACACAATCACATTTAGCATTATGCAAAGAACAATAAAGTCTCTAAAAATGAATCCAAAAAGTAACTATTGTAATGGTCTAAAAAGGTTTAAAAAAAAAAAAAAACTTGCATTCCTCTATATATACTATATATAGCACTCTTCAGAAAAGTTAAAGTAAAAGAAATAGAAATAAAAGAAGCTTTAATCAAAGGTCTAATTCCAAAAAAAACATAAAACAGACTAATACAGCTCCTAAGTACAAAGGCAAAACAGCATTTTATAGAAACAGTAGCAAAAACAGTATAGAACATATTCTATAAACAAGTATAGAGAATATAGTATGAAATGATTAATAAATAGAAGAAAAAAGAAGGAATAACAACCAAAATAAAAAAAAAAAGTAAAAAAAAAATCTGAAAAAGAAAAAAAAGACAAATCTGCAAAAGATCGAAAAAGAAAAAAAATAAGCAAAAGAGAAAAAGGATAGAATTAATAAAGAAACTAAGAAAACAGTGTTAAAACTTATTGTAGAAAGAAGAAGACCCTTTTATTACAGACTTTAAGTAGTCAGACAAGTAGCCTACTTCTGTTTGAAGTAATGCAACAGGTTGTACTTAGGTAACCTTAGGATAATCAAATGATGCTAGACTTAGTTGTTAGGTAAATCTATATAATTGCAAAAGTAATTTCAAGAGTCTTAATAAAGTACTAGTATGACTGCTTAAGATTAAAAAAAAAGTACAAGTTATTTAATTATTGTTTTCAATTAATTTATTAGCAAATAACTTTTTTAATAAAAACAAATCAAGTTTATTTATATTAATTTTAATAAAATAATGACATTTATTATTAGGCTTATATTTAGTACATCCAATAAATTAAGATGTAATATTTATTAAATAAACAATAATTTTTCTAAGTTTTATAAATTTAAAATAAAAAATGCCATCATGTTGAAACTTATATTAAGATTTATTTGTAGCCAAATATGTTCTTTATTAATAAATAATTAAATTAATTAATATTAAATATATAACTTAAAAAATAAATAAAATAAAAATAAAATTATGAATAAGTTTTTATTTTTTTATTATTTATTTTTTGATTTGTGACCATTTTGCAATATAAATCTGAATTAATATCAACATTATTATGAACAATATTAAAATAGATTAAATTACTAAATTCATAATATTTAATATCTTAACATCTTTGTTTATTTTTTTTAACTGAAATATTTTTAAAAAAAGAACAATTTTGAATAGTAAAAACACTATTATAATTATTAATTGAATATTAAATTTAAATAATATTATAATTTAAAATTATTATAAATTATAAACTTATAAATTCATCAACTCTTTCCAATGATTATCTGAACCAAACTATTCAAAAAGCCAAACTACAGAAAATAATATAGTTAATATATTAAACTTTATAAAAACCTTTCTAAAGTACTGTACACACATTGTTGGACATTAAAATAAAGTTAAAAAAGATTTGCAGCCTTGTGATGACAATTTAAAGAGCACTCTAGAACTATAGAAGAAGTAGTTGGTGAAAGCCAAGGTTTTTCATTAAGTAAACAACAAAGTTGGATATATTAGTTCTATACAACTGTAAAATCTACAAAGAACATCCACAAGAGTTAAGAACTCACAAAAGATAAAAGTTGATTCATCTAGCACTCTCACTTTTTCTTCAAGAAAAATTTTGTAAAAGTGGCTGATTTAGTTTATCTCCTTCTAAAGATCAACATGTAAAATCACCAAAACAGTTAGCAGTGTTTATTTCTTAAATGAGATTGTTTATGATATAGATCAGAAATAATACAGCAATACAAACACAACTATATACATGTCTCAAGCTGCTAAAAACCTGTCAAACACTGCCTTCGGACTAACCAGTATCCTATACCAACCCTCTATAATAAAGTCAAAATTTTTTCTCCTTTTTGGTTTTTTGTTTAAATAATCTAAGTAAATAAAAAGATAGTAAAGTAATTTCTATTTAGTATAGTTTGTAATTTTTACAAGCCTGATACAGGCTTATAATTGTGATTGTTTGATATCTGTGAATTGCAAGTTTTATGCCCAACACAGGCTTAAAATCATGATCATCTGATTTTGTAAATTGCAAGTTTTGCACTTTTCTTTTTTTCTCATTTTTTCCTTTTCCCCTTTTATTTTTTGTTTTATATCTTTTATTGTTTACTCCTATACCTCTGTTTTTTTTTACATATAAAATCTTTTTTTTTGTTTTTTTGCTTTCTTACGAGAAGACATCATCAGATTGGTGGTATTCTATTGTAAAGTGGCAGTCAGATGAGCAGTCTACCTCTGTTTGAGATAGTGTAACAGGCCACACATAGGTATCAATAAGATGACCAGATGATGCTAGACTTAAATATTAGGAAAATTCTCTGTAATCTGTATAGTATCAAGAATTCTAATAAAGTACTAGCATGACTGCTTAAGTTAAAAAAAAAAAAAACTTATAAATTAAATAATTTAAAACTTTATTATATTATTAAATGCCTTTATGTAATTATCTTAACTACTAATATTAAGTATTATTGCAACTTTATTTTAAATTTTGCAGAATATTTTATAGATAATATACTATAAATTATTTGATTTGTATATAGTTCTTTTGTAAATAATGCCACTTCTTATAAATCCTGATTTTTATTTACATTATTCTAAAAAAAAATTAAATTACAGTCACAGTCATAAGTATTTCTTCTTTATAACTGTTTAAATTAAAAAGCTATAGATTTAAAACTTTTACTATAAATAGTACTAAATAAATCTAGATTAGAAAAAAATTTTTATAATTTTTTAATTACTATAATAAAGTTAGATAAGAGCTAAAAATTTATTAAAATTTATTGTATATTTTTTTGCTAAAATTAGAGCTATTAATTTTAATTAAAAATTAATAAAAAATCAAAATTAAATTTAAAAATTTTAAAAAATTAATATGTTAAAATTCAAGAATTTTTATAATATTAAAAAAAAATTTAAAGTAATTTAATAAGATAGTTATTGAGAAATTAATTTTTAAAGTTAGTTGAAAATCTTTACTAAAAAAAGGTTTATATAACTGTTTTTATTAAATAATTGCAAAATTATATCATATACTTTTTAGTAAAAATCTTCATCTAACTTTAAAAATTAATTACTTAATAACTATTTCATTAAATTATTTTATTTTTTTCATTATTTTAAAAATACTTAAACTTTAATATTTTAATTTATTTAAAATTTTTTAAATATAATTTTGATTTTTTATTAATTTTTAATTAAATTTAATAAATTTTAATAAATAAAATTACTCAAATTTATCAATTTTTAGCTCTCATCTAACTTTTGTTATAGTAATTAAAAAATTACTTAATTTTTTTTCTAATCTAGATTTATCTAGTACTATTTATAGTAAAAGTTTTAAATTTATAGCTTTTTAATTTAAAAAGTTATAAGGAGATACTTATAACTATAATTATAAAACAATAAATTAAAATATATTTTGCACAAAGTGTAGTAACTTAGTAAAGTAGATAAGTTGTCAACCCTTCAAGTAGTAGATAGTGAGTTCAAAACCTATCGATGGCAAAAATTTAGATAATCATCTATGTAATACAGTATATAGATAGTATTATAGTAACAGCATTCTATCAATCAGTTGAGATAAGATACCTGCACTAGCATAACTGGCAGGTCATAAGGCATCTGTGCAATGTTGGAGTTATACAGAGAAATGCAAACTGGCATCAGGCAGTGCAAACCTAAGATAAGTTCTTGTGAACATATAAACCTGTGAACTGAGAAGCTGAATCCACTTAAAAAGACCTAAGTAGAAAGATAGCACAGATTTTTGACAGTATCACTATAAAGGCTAGATCTAGAAAATAAATACCAATATAGAAGGAATTAAGCAGACAAGAACCTCAAATAAGAGGTACTATCAACCAGATTGCCAAAAGTCTAAAACCAGAGAAAAAGAACCTTGAAGGCAGACCTTGGGATACCAGGAACAGATCATAGTTCTTCTAGACTATTTGAATTAAAAGTTTAAAGTTGGAAACAGGTGTATACTATAAGTACTAAAGATATGCTGTAAAGTTAGTACTGGGGTCTGAGTAAACTCTGCAAGGGTAAGCACTGTTAATAAGAATTAAATATGGGTAGTTAGTTAGCAGAAAGGCACCCTTCAGCCTTACAGCCAGATGATGTATTCTGAAATATGTAATGGCTTAATTAATGTACAAAAAGAAAGGCCAAGATTAGGTTAGACAGCATCTAATATAAATGTACAGAAACTTGTATACTATTTGTTAGTGTAGTATAGAGATCAAAGTGTTTAAAATAGATAATCTTCTAGTAGATTGCAGGTATGGCAGTTAGTGTAGAACTTGCTGTGCAGATGGACTACTTAAATTAAACAACCAAAAGTTGTATGAGTAACTAGTTGTATACTTATCTTGTACAAGTTATATAACTATAATTAAAAATACAATAAAAGCAATAGCTGCTGATAATTACAGCCTTAGTGAAAACAAAAAAAAATATATATATATTTTGCACTATTTGATTTATAAATTTAATTATATTACAATATTTGAATCTGAATCATCATTAAACTATATTTTATTATATTTATCAATATCCAAATCAGAAAACTTTTTAGTAATACCAGTCTTTAAATTATAATTTTTTTTAACAATTGAAACCAAATCTAATTTCATTAAACAAAATTTTATTTAAAAAGAAAAAAAAAATTTAAATAATTATTATTGTTATATATATACAAACTATATTTTATATATTATTAATTGATTATATATATAGTATTACAAAAAAAATTATATTTCAGAATTATTAAAAGAAAATTATGTTTCAAATTCTTAAATTACATTTTATTATATGAAAATTTTAAATTATTGCTGTCTTTTAAATAGTTGAAATTGTTCAAAAAAATATTTTTTGAGTATATTATATGCACTTGTATACTGAATGCTAATTGATTATTTTAAAATACCAGAATCAGTCATTTAACAATTACAAAGTTTAAAATAATTAATATTATAGTTATGTATATTTATGCACTTTTTGCATAATTATAAGTAATTATGTAAGAGATGCATAAAATTTGTATAAATATACAAGTAATGCATAAAATATATATAAATATGCATAAATATGCAATAAGTATATAAAATATGCATAAATATGCAAGAAGTACATAAAATATATATGTTTATAATATTAATTATTTTAATCTTTATAATTATCAAATGACTAATCCTGGTATTTTAAAATAATTAATTGATATTTAGTATACAAGTGTATATAGTGTATTTAAAAAATATTTTTTAGATAATTTTAACTATTTAAAAAACAGCTATAAATAAACTTAGTCTGATAAATTGTAAACTTAAAAGCCTGCTTAAAATGTATTTTTTTTTAATTTTTTTTTTAAATATTAATAATGAAAAAATTTTTTTTATTTGCAACTTATAATAATTTATTATATATTATTTTTTTTTTTTTTTTTTTTTTTTTTTTTATATATAAGCAGTTACGCTAGTGCTTTATTAAGATTTTTGAAACTACTACTGTAATTACATAAATTTACCTAACAACTAAGCCTAGCATCACCCGGCTACCCTAATGGCGCCTAAGTGCAACCTGCCGCATTACTTCTAGCAGAAGTAAGCTGCTTATCTAACTACTTAAAGTCCATAATGAAAGGGTCTTCCCCCTTTCATGACAAGCTTGTTAATTGTCTTCCTAACTTCTTTTTTTATTCGTTCTTCTTTTTCTTTTGTTTTCCTCTTTCTTTCTTCTATTAGTTGCTGATTAGCCTTTCTTTTCTTCTTTATGCTTGAATTTCCTTTTCCTAGATTTTATAGTATATTTTATAGTTTGAAGTACATATATTGATACTTCTGTATTTTATCTGTTATTAATTATATATATTAGATTTTCTAAAAAATCTTTTTTTTTAATAATGATTTAGTTTGTTTAATTTCTTTAAGGATTTGGCTACTTATAAGATTAATATAGTTTTAATTGTGATTTAGCATTAAAAGATTTACAGATAAGTACATTATATATATATTATTATTCTTTATTAAAGTTATAATTTTTAGATAACAGATTAATTTTTTTTTTAATTTTTGAATAATTTATTTTAAATTTAATATATCTTAAAGTACTAGTTATTTAGATAGTATATTGTAATAAAACTGTTTCAGAACTAGCTGTAGCATATATTCTCATATTAAACTTAGCAGAATGTTTAGTTTACTACAATAATAAAAAGCCAAGAATATAATACCAAATAATAGACTACTAGTTGAATAACTAACATGATGGCTGAATTTTTGGTCAAACTATAAATTTTAACCCTATTTTGAGAAATAATTAAACTTGAATATTAACTTTTCTTAAATAATAGGATATAGAAAATTAATATTAAAAATAACATTAAATTTATTAAAGAATTTTTGAAAATATTATAATAATATTAACATTAGTACTATTAGATTAAGAGATTTAAAAGTAATATTGCTATTCTAACTCAGAATCTTGTATAATTTAATAGTACTATAAGGTAAATAAAAGCCTTAATTAGAGATATGATAACCTAGTGAAGTGATTAGGTTGTTAACCCCCAAGTGGTAGGTTGGGTGTTCAAATCCCATCGATGCTAAAAATTTGGATAATTACCTATATAATATTTATATTACAGTAACTGTTATTAACAATTGGGTTAGAATACCTGTAATGGCAGTCACACCAGCATAACTGGCAGGTCATAGGGCATCTGTGTAAGCATAGCATTACACAGAGGAATACAAACTAACAAATCAGGCAGTACAAATACTAGATAAGTTCTTGTAGCTATGTAAATCTGTTGAAATTAGTTAACAAGAAGTTTATTTAAGAAGACCTGAGTAGAGAGATAGCTGGATCTTTGACAGCTCTACTGTAAAGGCTAGCTTGAAGAAATGGATACCAAGGTTGTAGTATCTGGTCATAATAGCCAGATAGGCAAGAATCTCTAGATTGGGAGTCTCAGAGGTACTACCAACTAGGCTACTAAAACAAATTAAAGGAAAAGGCTATCAGATTAACTTAATATACTAATGGACTGGCTATAGTCCTACATAAGCTATCTAAATTGAAAGTTTGGTAAAAATGCAGATAAAAAGACAGAGGTATACTAAAGTACTGGAGTTATGCTATGAAGTAGATGCTGAGATCTAAGTGAACTTTATAAGAACATAGTAGTTTAATGATTAGACTTAATTACAAATATTGGTTTTGCTATAGTGATATCTAGATCAGCTGTAAAAATAGGTACAAAAGGCTCTAAAGGGTTTACCTTGAGGATAAATTAGTCCTAAGGTTGAGATGATAATCTAGACATCTGGATATGACCTAGTAATGTTAACACAGATTACAGGTTCAGAAGGTTTAAAGTAGAACATCCAAGCAGAGGTGTTAGATATAGCAATTAGTAGAGAACCTTCAGGTGGACTCCTTAAATAGGTAATATAGAAAAGTTACATGTATAGCCAATTGTATGCTCACCTGTAGTAGTTTATTAAACCACAATACTGATAAATAATTAATAAAAGTCAAAAGACCAAAGAGGTCATCTTAATATCAAAAAAAAAAGCCTTAATTTCATATATTTATTCATTATATTCAATATATTAATAGTGATACTTTTATAGTTACTATTGTATAATACAAAATCTGATACATGAAAAATATAGTATGGTTCACATTATTTATAATCATCAAATGTTTCAAATTTTATTTAACTTTAATTATATATATTGATTATTATTGGCCAAAAAAAGAGAAAGTTATATTTGGTTCAAAATTTAAGAAACTACTTAATTTTAGCCTTTATTTCTTTAAAATAACAAACAATTAAAAAAAATAATTTGTAAATATGAAATAGAAGCTTGCAGTTTACTATTTTTATGATTATATTTTTAATATTACTTAAATTAAAAAACAAGATAATATTTGAAATTATATAAATTTTCTTTAATGACTATAAGTGATGTGAATCATATATAATGATCTAAAAAATTTTATTGCATTTTAGCAACTAATAATCCAAATTTTGAAGTATATCTGAACCAATTTCTGTTAACAATTATTTATTAAAGATATATATCATTTAATATTATTTTAAGTATAAAAATTTCTGTAATTATTTATTATTTAAATTAAAAATATATTATAAATTTTAGTAGTCAGTAAGGCTCTTGGTAGTGGTCAATAGATCTTAGATACAGTAATATCTCAATAGTCAATTAGAAAATTTTTAGATCTAGCTAGCTATTGCCAACATATTGTAGTAATTAGTATAAATTCTGTTTATATATAAATATTTAACTTACTTAGCCTTTATTTGTTCAAAAAGGTTTTATAAATAAAGTAAAAATAATTAAGTATTACTCTATTTTTTTTAAACTAATATTTTTTTTATTTATTTTACTAATATTAACATCTTGAATACAAGTAAAATTAACTTTTATTAGTATAAACAGATAGATCAATCAATTATGTATTTAACTGATTAATTCTAATATTTATATTAAAAGAATTAAAGTAGCTACTCATTACTATATAAGTACTGTAAACTTTTTAATTAAAAAATTAAAATATTCTCACTTTAACTAAAAATCTGAGGCTCAAATTTTTGTTATTTTGCAAAATTTAGATAGAGTTCATATTTAAAATTATATTTTTTAGTAAATTACAAATCAGACTTAATAACAAAAATATCAACAACTCTTATTGCTAATCACTCATACACAAAACTGTAGAAAGATATTTTAGAAGTTTGCTAAAAAATGGCTGTCAAAACCAACCTTACAGGCTTAAGAAAAAAGATAGAGCTTGTAAAAAAAGATATAACAAGAGGTAAAAGTAGAAAATTAGAAAGCTTGTAGGAAAGATAGAGAAGAAAATATCTTAGTCGATATTTGGAAAAGTGAAATTTGAAAAATTCTCTGTAACTTGGAAACATCAATCTGTAGATTACAGCAATACATGAATAGATAAACAAACAAACATGTGTATTGACAGATATACAAACAAATCCAATTTGGATAGTAATAGGCATAAGACATAGAAAGTGCTAGAACAA
>CAJVQA010006941.1:0-14339 GCA_910591915.1 Cetraspora pellucida | reverse complement strand
TTGGTAAATTGTTTGTCAGTGAATAAATCATCTGTAAAATAAGCTTGTTAGTAAAGTGATTGTTGTTGAAATGTGGTATCTTTGAAGTGATTGTTGATGAGTTGAATGATATTGCCCATGATTTACATGGCCTAAGGACTTATCTTGGGTTCACATCACCTGGTACCGGTTTGTATTCCTTTGTACATCATTGCACGAATGCCTAAACCTTCCAGTCAGACTGGTATGATACAGGTTACAGGTATCCTATCCCAACCAATCATGGAAGACAGTTAGCCGTAACACAGAAAGAATTGCAAATTTTCGCTGTTACTGGAATTTGAACTCTAGACCTGCCACTTGGGGGTTGACAACCTATCCACTTCACTAGGTTGCCACACCTCTCTCTAATTATTATTAATAATCTATTGCAAAATAAAATAAATATATTTTTAGAGTATATTATGGCTTAACTTCAAATAGTATCAAAACTCAAAAAAAGATTTAGATTTATCTGTTTATCTAAAAAATAATATATTTTTTTTAACCTTAAACAATTATACTAGTATTTTATTAAGATTCTTGAATTTATATACATATAGAATTATATAAAATTTTATAATATTTAAGTCTAGCATCATTTGGCCACTCTAATAGTACTTAAGCACAACCTGCTGCACTATCTTAATTAGAAATAGACTGCTCATCTAACTACTTAAAGCTATATTAGAAGGGTTTTCTCCCATTTGTAACAAGCATATTTATTGTTTTTAAAGCTTCTTTCTTTATTCGATCTGCTTTTTTTGTTTTCTTTTTCTTTTTTTTTTGCCTGTTTATCTTTTTTCATCCTTTTCTTTGTTTTCTCTTTTACATAAGCACCTTTTTTATTTTATTTGTTATATTGATCTTCTTTTTCTATACTTGTATTTTTTCATATTGTATTCTCTATACTTGGTCATAGAAGGTGTTCTATACTGTTTTTGTAATTATATCTATGCACTTCTGTGTTGTTTGCTTGTTTAAGAGTCACTCAACCCTTTTTTCTACTTTTAGCATTGTAAATTCTTTTATTAGCACTTCTCTGTTTGTGATTTCTTAGTTCTGTTTTTTCAAATATTACCTTGTATAGGACTTGTAATGAAACTCTGTATTTTTCCTCTTCCTTAAGTCTATTTCATGCTGTTACTGTTGCAACTTTTTGAATCTACTTTCACAAACTCTTTTGTCTACTACAACTTGCTAAATGTAATGAGTCTGGCATACTTAGCACTCTGCTGTTATGTATATCTCTGGTCTTCTTCTGTTTAGCTTCTTAAATATTTATAGGCATCTATATGCACTTAATTGCTGTAGCTTTTCTTGTACTAAGTTTTTTTAACATACAATGAATTTCTTTTGTTCTGTTTATTTCTTTTCAAAAATTTGATCAATTATGTAGTATATTTTCTGTTTCTGGTTTTAATGTTTATTTTGGATTTGTTTTTTTCCAACTGGCTTCTATTCTGGTATTTGCTATTATTTTACATAAAAGTCTTGCTGGTATGTCAATTTTCTTATTTTCTCACTCTAAATAATACTTTATCCTATTACATTTGACTTTATTTGCATATATTATATTTTGACAATTTGTTTCTTTTTTTGTAAGAAAGTCTGCTCTATCATTCCACTTATTTTTATTATGACTTTTAACTTTAATTATTTTTATTTTAATGTTCTTGCTCTTAATAAAACCTACAATGTTCATTATCTATATTGCATTTTTTTTTTTTAGTGTTTTTTTCTTATTTATATTTTGACTTACTCTATTAATATTTCTTAATGCTGCAATGCTGTCTGTAAACACTTCTATGCTTTTTTCTTCTGGCACTGTTAGGATTGCTATCTATATCACTACTAATTCTGCTATACTGAAGACCAACTTTCAAGTTCTAATGCAGTTTCTTCTTCTGGCCAATCTTCTTTCTCTTCTGCTTGTACCTAACCAATATCTATTCTTTATATATTGTTTTCTTCTTTCTTTTTGTACAATTCTTTATCAGAATAAAAACTGTATTTTCTCTTGTCTCTTTTCTTATTTGTATCAATATTTCTACTAACTGATTTGTAATCATGCTATTTAATTCTTGTTTCCTAATCAGTTCTACTTCTAATTCTTCTGTTTATCTTATTTCTAGTAACTTTATTTCATCTTTTTTTTATTTTTCTATTATTCTATCTTCTAGTATCTGCTCTAATGTTGAATTTATTTTATTGTTGGTGTTCTCTATTAGTAACTCTAATATCACTCTCATGTTGTAGTCTTGTCTTATCTATCTTTTACATTTGTTTGTTGTCTGTTCTGAACTGCTTTCACAACTTTTGCATATACTTAATTTTGTTGATGTCTTTCTTTTTTCTATATGCATTGACCAATGCTCTGCTAATACTTTTTTCTTCTTTTTCTTAATTAATTTACCTAGCTGCTGGTTGTATTTTAGGCCATGTATGATCTATTCTTTTTTTCTTCAGTCTTTAGACATTTTTGTCTACTTGATCTTTAATACTTAGTATTGTATCTTCTTATTTTGTAGTAGTCTTGTATTTCTCTGTTTGCTTGTGTTTTCAGCATCTTTCTTTCTATTTTACTAAACTATTTAGCTTTCTTTCCTTTGTATAACAGATCTTAAAGACTCTTAAGCTGTTTCTATGTGATCAGGTTGTCATCTTTTATATCTATAAGTTGGTTCAAATATAATAACCTCTATTTATTTATTGTGCTGCTGCTTGTTATCCATATTTTTGTTTTTAATATGTCTCTTATCTGTTTACTATGTCTGTAAACTTTCTATAAGGGTTTTTCTACTTTGATGTTTATTTTTATTTCTTTTGCTTTAGCTATTGTTTGACAGGTTAAGTTGTTCTTTCAAAACTTCTTGACTTCTATTTTTCTTTTATTGTCTCAAATGTCTTCTGTTAAGTCTGCTTTCTGACAACCTTAAGCTATTCTAAGTCTTGTTAGTTTACCTACACTATTCTATCTGTTGAATATTGAAAAGAGACTACTTATTTGCTTTGTCATTATTTCTTGGCTTAGTATTTTGTAATTTTTTAAGTCTTTGTACTCAATTGTACAATTGTTTGATGTTTTCATTATATTGCACTTATGCTTAGCTAAGTATATTAATGATTAATATATTTTGTTAATCATTCTCTCTGGCATTTTTGTTAGTTATAAGAAATATTCTAGCTTAGAAATTATTACTGTATTGTTTATATATATGATATTTGGCTCATCATTATCTTTTTGTATCTTAGATTTTTAATTATTTAACTAACTATTTTTTTTGCTTTTTAAAGACCAGTACTTCTCTCATTCTGCTATTTAGCCAGATTCCTAATGACCTTACAATTTTGTTTTTGAGTTCTTCTCTTATTTACTATGACCAAACATGATTTTTCTTTCTTCTTTTTTCATTCTTGTATTCATTACTATGAGCTTTAATTTGAATCTATTTATTTCAATATCATTTGCTTTAAAGAACTCTTCTGCAATGCTCAATTTTTAACATTTGTTCTTTGCTGTTTACAATCCATGTTGTGTTATCAGCATATACAATTGCCTTGTCTATAACTTGTAATATTATCACTGTATACTCTTTTTATTATTTTTTGTTCTATTGTATAGTCTAGTGTTTCATCTTCTTGTATACTTCTAATAATAAATTATAGAAAAGATGCCAAATTAGTGGTGAGATTGCTTCACCTTGGTCTATTTTATCTCCTGTTATTATTTTTCTGTTAAACCATAGGTTGTAATAACTTTCAGTTGCCATTTACAAAAAGATTGCTTATGTATTTCCTTGTTTTTTATAAAATTTTGACTTTTTTTAACACCTACTTTAGGCTTTCTAGTAGAACTGAATCAAATACCATTTTCATATTTTGTAATAATATTCATATTTCTTTGTTCTTGTGCTTCTTCCATTATTATGCCTAATATATGTATTGGTTGCTCTGATGAATTATCTGGCAAACCTGCTAAGTTTGGCCCTTTGAGTATGTTTCTTTCTGTAAATACTTTGGCTAATCTTTTTGTTACTAGTTTTGTAATGACTTTTCTAAAGGTTTTAATTAGTGCTATTGACCTAATGTTGTTTAAACAGTAATTTCAATCAATGTTTTTTAGAATTAGATATATTTGTGCAATTTTTTACTTCTTAGATATATCTCCTTTTTTCAAAATCAAATTTATAAAGGCTCTAAAAATCTTTTGTGATCTTTTTTCTACATGTTTTATTAAAGTGTAGCTTATGCCTGATATGCCTGAAGCTGTATTTACTTTAAGCTCTCTAAGTATTTCTTTTTATTCATTTTCTTTTATTCTTTCTTCTAATTTCTTATACCAGGCCTTATTGATTTAATTTTTCAGATTATATACTCTTTTCTATTCCTATACCATTTCTTTAAGTTTGGTTTTTTGTTTCTATATTGGTTTTTAAAATGAGTTGCCAAACCATTTAAAACTGCATTTGGTTCTGATATTAGATTAACTTCTTCTTTGTCTTGTATTATAAACTTGTTTAGAATAATTTTTTTGTATAGTTTGTTTAGCAAGCTGGCAATCATTCAACCTTGATCTGTTTTAATCATTTTACATCTTCTGTTTATGTTTTCTTTTATCTGTTTTCTTTGTGCTTATTTTTATTTCTCTTTTTTTTTCTTTTTAATTATTCTTTGCCAATCTTTCATATCATCTATTTAGACTTCTGACTACTGTCTATATAGTTTTGCCAATGTTGCTCCTAGCTCTTTCTTTATAACTTGAAGTTTGTTGTTTATTTTAACTACTTCATTCTTTTCTATTTCTTAATTCTTTTTACTTTTTGTTTTCTTAATTATTTGTTAGAATTCAATGATGTGTTTGTGTTTCTTTGTCTTTTTTTAGTTTTGTCTTCTATTTAACTTGGTGTTAAATATTTTTTTCTTTGAGATATGCTTGTTTGCTGCTTCAATTATAGCTTCTTCTATTGCATTCTATATTTGGTCTAGTATTTCTATACTATATTTTGCTTTTATGTTATCATCTTCTAGTTATTTTAATACTCTTTTCCACTTTAGCTGATTTTGTAACTCTTTTGCATAATCTTTTCAATCTTCTTGTTTTGCTTCTTCATATTGGTATTTGTTTTTATCTGATTTTTATATTTAATTTCTGCTCTGCTGCTGTTTGCAATTATGTGTTCTATATATATTTCTATTGTTATTATCTTATTATCGCTATCTGTCAAGCCTTCTGTTTCCTTAATATTAGCCTTTTGCAGATCTGATGCAAGTGTTTTTGATAGTCAAATATAATCTATTCATGTTACAGCCTTTTGACTTAACCATATGTATGCTTCTTTTGTTAGATGCAGATTTCTGTATGAGTCTATGAAGTTTTGCCTTCTGAGCTAGCTAAATATTAGCAGTTTTTTGTAATTTGATGTTTGCAAGTGTTATCTGTTTAATATATTATCTACTGTATAATTAAAATCATCAAGTATAATTATTTTTGTATATCTTTTTCTGTTTGTTATTACTTCTACAATTCTTTGCTAAATTTTTTTATTTATTAACTTGTCATTTGGTAGGATATATACTTTTAGTACAACTAATTCTAATTGTTTAAAGTATAGTCTTACTTCTAGCATGTATTCACTAACTCTTTTAACTGCCCTTATATAGTTTTTCTATTTTTAATCTATTAATATTTCTATATCTGAACCTTTTTTCTTGTCTGTTATTGCATTAGTTCAATAACTCCTATACTGTGTATTATAACTATTAAATAAGAATTTTTCTTTTTATTTTGTAATGTTTGTTTCCATTATTTCTACTATTGTGAATTTTTCTTTCTTTGCCCATTCTAGAAGGTTTTCTATTTTCTATTTTCTGGTTTTAAGTTCATTTACATTATGACATACTATTTTAAATTTCTTCTTTCTCTGTTTCCATTTTTCTTTCAGATATTTATGTCTTGTTTTTATGTTTTCTATTTTTTCTTTTTCTTTTTTCTTTGGTTTTATCAGGAACGGAGTATGAAATACGAAGTGTTGGTCATGTAGCGAGTTAAGTGGAGTCGTGGAATCCGTGCATTTGATTGGATGGTAATTTTTTTGTGACCTTGTGTGCTACGTTTGTTATGCTGATCGTTGCCTAAATCTATCTTGCTATTGTGAGCTCTGAAATCGGTCATACGTCACACATAACCAATTATCGAAATTAGGTTCCGCCCCCTACCCGAGTAATTGGTCACATGAAAAGTAAGATTTATCTTACTTTTATTAATTTTATTACTTTCGTTACTTCGGGTAGATTGACGGCATATAGTACATTCAGGTTTTCTTTAGGATGGAAGGGAAAGGAGTTTTAATAATTAGATGGTGTAAAGAGATAATGTAGAGGAAATTATTCTTGAATGTAAATAAAAGTTTTATTATAAATAAAAGGCTTTCTGCCTAAGGGGAAAACAAGCAGCATAAGCGATACCCCCAAGTAAATACAACTGCTTAAATAAACTTAAAGTATCGGACCCATATTAAAAATAAACTGTGACCCAAACTGAAAACTATCATTAAACCCATCATCATCAACTATCATTTACCCATTTGTAATTCATTAAAACCACATTTTGTTCATTCACTGAGAGTTATGTGACCAAGCTGTTAATGCAAGAGAAGGACTCCAACCTGATTCGACATATCATAACCCCAGGTTAAAGAAGTAAAGAAAGAACAAGAGAAGGCAAGGGTTAATAGAAGAATAGGTTAAAGGAAGGACTTAGCAGAGAAGAGTAGTACTTACCTACAGATAAACCACTAGCCAAATCTAACATGCCTATTTCGACTTAGCCACCATAGGTTACACGAGGATTGGAAGGAATTAGCAACAGACTCACCGACTTGCTGCATTACACTATAATATTACACAGTCAGGGATTTTTCTTGTTTGGGCTGTGTATCGATTCCATTTTTATAATACTGAAGATCAGTTTTGAAATGATCTATAAAATTTTTCAGGTTTTTATTGGTCCATGGTCATACTTTTTTAAATGAAAATCTTAAATCTTTGTGATATCTATCAATAATTAATAACTATATACATAAAAAGTAGAAGACACAAGGTTTTATAATCAATAAAAAATCAGTTAAAATCATTTTTTTTGGTTGAAATAAATGAGACTTGAAAAAAAAGGTATTTTTAAGCTTATAACTTTTAGTTTATTGAATTTCTATGCTTTTATAACTGCTTTTTTTTTTTATTACTGTATTGTATAGTACATATATACTATATAATTTATTTTTTTTCTCTGCAGTATTGTAAGTTTCTTCGTACTTTGTACTTAAGTTTTCTATTTAGAAATCTTGTATAAATTTGGAAATATGATGTATAAAGACTTAATAGGTAAATAATAGTTTTTTTTATTACACCTTTTATTTATATGAATACTTGCTTTTATGCCATAATATTATACAGCTCAAATATTAACATGTTTCATATTAATAGATTCTATATATTGAGGTTTAGAACTTTTTACTTATACAAAAAGTTGGGCATGAATCATGAATGCTTAATAAGAGTATCTTTTGCTTCTTATTTTTGATTCACTTTTACAGTATTATATTTTTAAGCATGCTTTATACTAGCAGGTCTCATAACAAGGTTTGAAAATTTTTGCTTAACATGAATGTAGACTATAAAGGTTTAAGATCTGAAACTAATTTGATTCTGATTCTAGGAATATCCTATATCTAGTGATGCAGTAGAATCGTTCCAATAATTGCTATAACTAGTTATGATATAAGTTTTAGCCAGTTATGGCTTAAGTCGTAACATCATTAGGATGATTCTACTACATCACTATATCTATTGTTCAATAAGATAATTACACTATATTAGTATGTGAAACTAAAAACCAATAGGAATAATATTATTGGAATCTTTTGTTTTTTAAAGCGATCAGTTTTTTTAATTTATTTATAAGATTTTTTAAGGAATTATATTAAGAAATAAAATTTTATTTATTTGGATAGCTAAGGATGAGTAATTTTAAGTAGATTGTATTATAATGATTATCATATTTTAAATATTATAATCTAACATAGTATAATATCAACAAGTTCAGTTCTCAATAAAGCATTCATAAACTCAATTTACTCTATAATCGTTTTCTGATCAACTATTTTTTAATAATGGATTTTTGGTAGTATTATTTTCTTAACTTTTTATTATATCTTAGTTTCTTTCTGCTTACATTATATTGATTTTAAGCATTTCCTTCAATGAGTTTAACAAACTCGAAGTTACAGTTACTCTTTTTTTCTAGAGTTGTTTTAATTGGTATAAAATTCATATTTCATTACTTATAATTAACATGCTTATATTTATATTCAAAAATACACTATAATTTATAAGACTTTTAAACTTGAAGTTTATGAATTAGTTCAATAAACTATAATTTATTAAAGTGATAAATAAATTAACTTACTTATTAAAAAATCGAACTTGTTTTTTTAAAACTGACCAAAGTTTTAAGTACATTGCTGCTGAATGGTTCATGCACTCTTATATAGTTATAATCAACACTATCAACTTTTGTATACCATCCAACCAGGTTGCTTTGTATATAGATCCAAATCCACCTTCACCAATTTTTACAATAATACTTAGTCTATCAAATGAAATCCATCTTCATATGCATGGAATTCTTTTATGCAATCATCAATATATTTATTTCCAATTGCCCACCTTGTTGCTATATTAAGATCACACAATACTACACTTTCTTTATTGATGTTGTCTTCATTATAATATGCACATTTTCCAATATCAACAAATTCATTTATACAGTTCTCAAATGAAAAAAATATGCGTCAGATTACTTATGAACTACTACTAAAAATACGGAAACATTGTTATTAAATTGCTATCTGTTAAGATATGTTTGTATACTCTCTGCATATACTTATATACGTTTGTATTTAGAACCACCTTAGACAAATAAAAAGCGTATAAAATATCTAAAAGTTATATATTGTCAAACTATTCTAAGTAAAAAAGTTATACTGAATAAATTTATGATTTTGATTGGCTAGTCGACACATGGATCTAATTATCTGATCAGCTGTCATTACCAGAAATGGAGTATGAAATACAAAGTGTACCAGGAACAGAGTATGAAATATGAAGTGTACCAGGAACAGAGTATGAAATACGAAGTGTACCAGGAACAGAGTATGAAATACGAAGTGTACCAGAAATAGAGTATGAAATACGAAGTGTACCAGGAACGGAGTATGAAATACGAAGTGTTGGTCATGTAGCGAGTTAAGTGAAGTCACGGAATCTGAGCATTTGATTTGATGGTACTTCCTTGTGACTTTGTGTGCATGCATTTGTTAGGATGATCATTGCCTAAATTTATCATACTATAATAGTGATAATACCAGGACGTAGCAGGCTATATCTTGATTTTTTCGAATTTGTACAAGCAACGTTTTACTGCAGATGCTGATATATATATATATGTACTATACTGTATATATATATATTATTATAATGATAAGTATGCAACACTAATATAATTCTTACACATTCAAAGGATTCTAAGTGTTTATTTCAAACTATAATCATTTTTGTAATCGTAATTTAGGGAATTGCAATCTGAGTTTTTGAAAGCCATGACCAGAATTAAATAAAGTTAGCAATAACAAAATTATTATTAAAATATTACATACAGTTTGATTAAATTCTCGAATATATCATAACTATACTTGGATTTGCATTGACCAGTTATATTTTATAAAAAGGTGCATTTGCACAAACTGCTACATATATAATAAAAAAGCAATATGTATAAAATGAATGAACGGGGGTAAGATGAAATGAAGTAATATTTTAAATTTGTAATGCAATTACATAACCGTTGTGCATATACTCACATCTCCCGTTCCTGGTTTCGCGTAACTATGTTGCACAGCTATCTTATTCATTATAGCCAAGAGATGTATCTATATTTCTTTCTTCAAAAATTCTTCTTTCACTATGCAAGAACTCTCTAATTTTCTGATCTATGCTTATTAATTCAACTGTAGCACCATTAAAAGCAATTAGTAAAATCTTTTTCTATCTTCTATTTTATCTTGTTTTGTTGTGCTTCAAGTCTTTCTAGTCTTTCAAGGATTTTTTCTAGAAGGTCTTGGTTCCATGTTTGTGAATCTTCTTTCTTTGTATTAATATTTTTATCATCTAATCATTCTATCATATCTTGTATTTGGGAATTAGTTCCTATTTTTATGTGTTTCTTATTTGAGCTTTAACTACTTTTGTTCTAGCTTTTTTTTTTTTTTTTCTTAGTATTTTTATTCTCTAAGACTTCTTTTTCTATTTCTGCAAATTTTTTGCTTGAATTTTGGGTCATTCTGTTCTAGTTTCTTTTTTTTTTTTCCTAAGAACCTTTTTTTTTTTACTTTTTTTTTCTTTTATTTGATTAGAATACACAGAAGTTGTTCTATATAATTAGTCTTAATTGAACTATTTCTTTTTTCCTTTCTGTTGCAAATGAAATCATTGCAGTTTTACTTTAGTTTTTATTTTTGTTCAGTAGAATATATACCAATTTTGCACCTTTATTCCTCAAGCATCATAATAGTAGAACTTCTGAAGCATTACTTAGCAGCTCTGTTAATTTTGCTATATATTGCCTTTGTCTTTGTTTTGCTTTATAATCTTCTTTTTCTTCTGTTATTCTTACTAGTTTATGGTTGTCAACTAATATAGACTAAGGAGTATTTTTTTTTTCTATTTTTTCTACTTAGATTATTGTGAAGGTCTTGTATTTGGACCTTTTAATTCTTATTATTTGTGCTTTTTTGAATTTTCTGTAGATGTATTTGAGTTCTTTCTTATTTATATCTGCTGCCAAGTTCCAGATTATTATATGTTTTATATTCTTTGCATCTTCTTCTTCAGTATTTGTATATGCTTCTTCTTCTCTAATTTACTTTTTTATATAACTTGTTTTCTTATATTCTGTTGTGCTATCTTTTTCATTTTGGTATTTTTTTTTTTTTAATTTTTCATTATATGATCACTAGTAGGCCACAGCTGGCAGCTGTTTTATTAGTTTGAATTTTTTAAATTTACAGAACCTTCTATTAGGACCCTGTTTATATTTTACATTTATATTTTTATTTATATACATTTACAGTACTATCTATATGGAAGAGAGTTAATAGAAAAGAGACAAATCATTTTTAGTAAACTTTTTTTAAATTTTAAATTTAAATAACTCAGCAACTATTAATTAAATCTGTTAATTTTTTTATTTTAATCTTGAAATTATATAGAATTAAAATAAAAAAAAATTTATCAAATTTAATAAATAGTTGTTGAGATATTTAAGCTTAAAGTTAAGAAAACTTTTATTTAGAAAAAATTTATCTTTTTTCTATTGACTCACTCCTATATATTGATTTTGTGTTCTTATTGCCTCAGAATTTCACCAGGATTATTCCTAATTAGAGATTCTTTTGTTCTATTATTATTCTCAGCTCTCTAATTATTACAGTCTTCTTATGTTAGGTCCATTACTATTTAAGAATCTGGGTACTAATAATTTTTCTATTTTTGTAATGCATTATTAGATGTAATTAATCAACAACCATGATCCTAACTCAGTTTTTATCCTCTGTTAAACTTAAACTGGCAACTTTGCAATTAGTAACCTAGGAGTGTAACTACTTTACTATTGATCTACAGATCATTTTAGTATTTGTTATTGTACTTATTTCATTTTGTTCTTCTTCTTTTTTTGTCCTCTTCTGGTATCATTCTGTATCAGTCATTTTCTTTTTTGCTTATTTTTTGTATTGCTTCTTTTTTACTATACTTATAGTCAAAGTTTATCTTAATTCATAGATTTCCTCATTTAAAGACTTTTTTAATATTCTTAATGTATTTATTGTCTTTTAGTGACCACTTAATAAACTTTATACATTCTTTTTCAGTTTTTCTAAGCATATTGTATGTTAATATATTAATGAGTTGACTGTTGCTTTTGTTACAATTTCTTTGCTTGGTGCCTATATGCTTTCTTTTAATAGAATTTCTACTATATCTATTTCTCTTTCTACTATCTGCTTTCTTCTTTTTTGTTTTTCTTTTTTTTTCTAATATTGAATCTTGTCTTAATTCTTTATTATCTATTTCTATATTATCTTGTTCTACTTTTATTATTTGCTCTTCTCTTAATTCTTTTTTCTACATGAGTGGTTCTTCTTCTTTTGGTCTACACTTTTATTATTTACCTTTATTTTTGCTTTTTTCTTTATAGTAAAGTCTTTTTCTTGTAGTTTTCTTTTGTTTGTATTGTTTTCTTTTATCTTTCTTTTGATTTTTCTTTCTGCCTCTTGTCTGTCTTCTTGCTTTTCTTCTTTTTTGGCTGTTTTTTGTTGCACTACTTCTTTATTTTCTTGTTCTTGAATTCTTCTAAGTTCAATTATTATTATATTTTTATCTGCTTCTGTAAAGTTAAGCTTCTTTTCTGGTTATTTTCTTTTTGCTCTTTTAATTAATTCTCTAGTTTTCTTTAATAGTACAACTTCTGCTAGGCTTTACTCTATGAGCATAGTCAAAATTTTATCTTCTCTGTCTGGTATTACATATGTACTATTTAACTAATTGAAAAATATTTTATTATGTATTCTGTTTATTGCTTAGTATACTCTTTTCATAAATATTGTTAATAGACTTTTTCTATGCTCCATTAATTCTATGTTCTATTTATATCTATACACTTCTAATTAGGTTTTAGATTTTCTTTATTACTTTGCTTATCTATATATAGAATTTCATATGCATTAATATGTGATTTGTGATGTTTATGCTAATTTGTTAGCCTGCATTTTCTGTTGTTGTTTTACTATTATATGTCTTTTGTATAATGTAAATAGATCTTTGGTATAGGGTCTAATAGCAATTCTTTACTACTATTATTATTTAGTGAGTTTTCTGCTTTTTCTTTAGTAACTACTTTATTAGTTTTGCAAATAAACTTTTTCTTTATTAGTCTATTGCTTTCTATATTGCTACTTCTTTTTGCTTAGAGTTTCTTAGAATGTGTTCTATTGCTAACCTTGCTAAAATTTTCTTTTTTCTTTAGCTACTTTTTTATGTCTAAATAATTAACAGAAAGAGTTTTTGTAAAAAATAATATACTAATAATAATAATTTACTAAAATAAAATATTTTGATAACTCTTTATAAATATAAAAAATAATAATAAAAAAAATAATAGTAAGAGTGTATATAGTTAAATTAGTTAAAATAGTAAGTCAGTCACTCTACAATCTAAATTTTTATAGTTGGCTTAGTCAAAAAAAGGCATTTAGATTTGGTTAGTAATTTGGGTCTTAAATAAGTATTTTTTCATTACTTGTATTATAGTTTTTCTTGCTTGAGCTATCTATTAACTTTAATTTTTAATTACCTCACTACTTCAGATAATTGACAACATGTTAAACTTAATTATTCTCAATTTTTCAAGATAATAGAATGGCATAATCATAGCTGATCCTGGTACTTTAGGATACATTAGCTAAACAAGAACTTAACAATAATGAAAGATAGAACAAACAATTTTAAGAAGCAGGTTTTTATGGTTTAGAGATTTAGCGATTAATTAATGTAGCAAGAAAAACATTTATATATCTGTTTAATTAATTGTATATTAAAAAAAGTAACTACTTTAGCTTTATAAATATTTTTATTAGTTCCTTCAGAATAGAGATTTTTATGTACTAATTTTATTCTATAAAGTCCTTCAATATATGTAACAACTGTCTGCTTTTCTGATAATTGTGATTCAATTGTTCAGTTTATTTTTCAGTAAAATTATTAGTAGTTATTGAATTTTATATATTAGAGTTAAAAGAAAAATGACCAGCATTAATAAATTGCATTCATCATTTATTATACATCTAATTATTTTTTAATTCTTTAATAAGTAACAATTTTTGATTTAAATCTAGTAAAAATAAATTAATAAAGTTTTTATAATAAGGAGCCATTTAAATTGCATCTTCTTCAATATAACAATGATTTACAAATTTAAATTCCATTGCAATATAGTACCTTAATATTAATATTTAAATATTTAAAAATAATTAAAACATATATAAATATTATAAAAAACTTTATTTTAATTCAAATTAAAGTTATTCAAGCTATTATCAATACTATTAATTTTATAGCCTATTAGATAACTTTTTTTTTTTTTTTTTTAATATTAATGGTGAGGCCATGCCTCTATCTTTATTGAATATTTAATTGAGATTTTACAT
>CAJVQA010006940.1:0-14339 GCA_910591915.1 Cetraspora pellucida | reverse complement strand
CAATCTTAGTATATCTTTAATATATAGTATATTAATATATACAACTAAAATTATTAATAAAGATATGAGCAAGGCCTCACCTTAACACTAAAAAAAAAAAAAAGAAGCATTTGTAGGCTTGAACAAATTTCAAATTAAGTAACAGATTTAATCAAAGAACAATCATATAATAAGAAGATATGAAGATGTGTTCGCAAATTTGAATAATTTTAAAATAAACTATTTTATCAAAGAAAGCTCATCACAAAATAAAAAAAACATTATAAAATACCTACCAAACTTTAAAGATCAAACTAAATAATATATTTGCATCAAGATAAAACTTATCATATAATGAACAGATATGAAGAAGGGCCTGCAAACTTAAATAGCTTATTAAAAAATTGAATAATGCATTTTACTTTGCATTTTATCTTAAAACAAAAGCATTTATAGACATAAAATTAGATTATGTTAATTAATAGTAAATGAGAAGTAAAAATTAAACAATTCTTATGAGATAACTTTTATATAACAATAAGGCAGATTTTGTGCCCCCAAGTTTGTCTCATAATTATATAAAAAAAACAAAAACATGAAAATTTTAATTTGGAAATTTTTTTTAAGCCATATATTGAATATCTATAAATTATCATAATTAAGTATCTTAAAAATGCCAAAGAAGAATTTTGATAAATGAAGAGCAAGAATTACACAAAAACAATATCAGTAGTAGAATGTTCATAAAAAGTTGATGGTTATGCTTTATTAGGAAAATGGGTATAGTATTTAAGCAATAGCAAATAAATTTAAAATTGAACCAAAGCAAGTTCATGACTAGAAGAACAAAAAAAGTAACTTAATGCATGTAGCATCATACATTTAAAGACTTAATACTGGTGTATGACCTAAGTACCTATAGCTCAAGAATGAACTTTTAAAATAGTTTTATGAGTTGTGAAGTCAATTAAAGACAGTAACTAGGTTTATAATTAAAGTAAAAGCTTACAGTTTAGCTAATAAACAAGAATTATTATACTTTATATTCTGATATTTATAGATGTCAATTTTCTTACAAGTAGGTAGATGGTTTTATGTCATTCTATTTTTTAGCAAACTACCAATGCATTACAGTTGCACAAAATTGCCTAAAGAATATATTGAAAAACAACAGAGTTTTTAATTATTTATTCTTTATTAGTAATCTGAATATAATTACTCTTTAAACTTAATAGGAAATATAAATAAAACTTCTATTGCATTTAACTTGCCAAACCAAACAACAGTTAAGGAATCTGAGTGTGGTGACCTAGTGAAGTGGTCAGGTTGTCAACCTTCCAAGTGGTAGGTTGGGTGTTCAAATCCCATCGATAGCAAAAATTTGGATAATCACCTATATAATATTTATATTACAGCAACTGTTACTAACGATTGGATTAGAATACTTGTAATGGCAGTCACACCAGTATGACTGGCAGATTATAGAGCATTTGTGTAAGTATAGCATTATACAGAGGAATGCAAACTGACAAATCAGATAGTGCAAACACTAGATAAGTCCTTGTGGCTGTGTAAATTCGTTGAAATTAGGTAACAAAAAGTTTATTTGGGAAGATCTGAGTAGAAAGATAGCTAGATCTTCGATGGCCCTATTGTAAAGGCTAGTCTAGGAAAATGGATACTAAGGTCATAGTAGTCAGATAGGCAAGAACCTCTGGAATGGGAGTCTCAGAGGTACTACCAACCAGGCCACCAAAACGAACTAGAGAAAAAGGATATCAGGCTGACCTGAGATACTAATGAACTGGTTGTAGTCTTACATGAGCTATTTGAATTGGAAGTTTGGTAAAAAGGCAGGTGAAAAGGCAGAGGTATACTAAAGTACTAGGGTTATGCTGTAAAGTAGATGCTAGAGTCTAAGTAAACTCTACAAGGGCATAACAGTTTAATGATCAGCCCTAATCACAAGTGTTGATTCTGCCATAGCAATACCTAGGTCAGCTGTAAAAATAGGTACAGAAGGTTCTGAGAGGTTTATCTTGAGGATAAATTAGTCCTAAGGTTGAGACAATGATCTGGGCATCTGGGTATAATCTAGTGAGTTAACACAGATTACAGATTTAGAGGATTTAAAGTAGAATATCAAAGCAGAGGTGTTAGGTACAGCAATTGGTAGGGAACTTTCAGGCAGACTTCTTAAATAAGTAATATAAAAAAGTTACATATGTAGCCAATTGTACTCTCTCATATAGTGGTTCATTGAACAACAATACTGATAAGTGATTAATAAAAGTCAAAAGACCAAAAAGGTCATCTTAATACCAAAAAAAAAAAAAACAGTTAAGGAATCTGAAAAAAAAACTATTTCAATTCTTACAACAGGCCATAATGCATCTGTTTTACAGTAATTCTAGTCTGTCTTGCAGATAGTATTAAACTTCTGCTATTTATTATTTTTAAATTAGTTAATGTATCTTGAAAAAGATTCCATAATGGTGTATATGTTCATGTGAATCCAAGTGGTTGAATAAATGAGACAGAAATGATCTGATGGATAGAAAATGTATAGCATCGACAAGTTAATTTGCCTCAAATCCATATTTGCTTCTTGTTCTTGATGCATTTGCTAAATATAAAATGTATCTTGTAAAGCATCATATTTATGAATGAAATACAGATATTGCTATAATTCTGAATGAACTAACCTCACACTTGCAACTATTAGACATTTTTTTAAACAAACTATTTAAGACAAAAGTTAGTATTAGATCTATTTCAAAATCTTAATAGCCAAAATCCTAACAAATTTTCAACAAATTTGGCCAAATTTGTTAAAATTTTGTCTTGTTAAGATTTTGCTTATCAAGATTTTAAGAAAGAGCTATTAGTATTTTAATTTAGTATAAAAAATTTTTAATTTTTTTATAAATAGATTAATCATGCTTATAATCAATGGATAAGTGAAGCTATAAAGGAATATATGCTATTAGGCAAAATTAAACATTTATTATACTCTTTAGTAGCAATTTGAATTAAAGAAGCTTGGGATAATATTGATCTTATAATAATTTGACAGTTTTTTAAGTGCTGCAGTATTTCTACAAAGATAAACAGCTCTGAAGATGGTTCAATTTTTGATTTTGAGGAAGCATTAAGTAAAAAAAGAGAAATTGGTATTGAAGAAAGTAGAAGTCATAATAATATAGATAATAAAAATAATCAAAATAATGCAAATAATTAAAATAATGAAAGTAATCAAAATAATGAAAGTGATTAAGATAATGAAAGTGATTAAGATAATAAAAATAGTCAAGAATGTGAATTTTATAAATATTATAAAAACAAGAAGGGAATTTACATCAATGTTTGAGATTAGTCAATTAGAATATTGTTTAGAGTAGACAATCCTTAGAATTTTAGAAAACTATTGTGAATAATCTACTTAATTTACTTGGTTTACCTATTTTTTTTTTTTTTGATATAAAAATTTTAATAATAATCTTTATATATTAAAAAGTAATATGATATATGCTTATAGCAGTTCCTTATATTCAAACATTATTGGCTAATCTTACTCAAACAGCATATAGTAAATGATTTACTATATAAGTGAAACGTTATCTTAATTTTATAACTTATCTGTTATAGCTTATATTAAGTTATTACTACTTTATTAAAAATTATTTAGTTCTTTTCTCTCTAAAAAAAATTTTTAAGATTTATTTTGCTTTTTATAACATTACACCTATCAAATTCTTAGATTATCTGTTGTAAATTTTACAATCAATAAGACAGCATTTTTGTAAAAAACATTATAGTTAGTTATAATTAATAAACTTTTTAAAGATTAGTTTTATAAAAGAAATAACACAATGGACAATTCATTCTTTGGCATGTTAAGCATATTAAAATATTTAGATTATTCATTAATCAGTGAAGAAAAATCAACAATGTTTGGAAATTTAACCATCAGCAAGAACTTTTTTGGAAAACTTATCATTTGTAAATATATAGCTATATAAGGTGTTATAATCATTAGATGCTAGTTTAAAATTTAATTTAGTTTTAAAATTAATTTAAATTTAAGTTTATTATAGGCAGCATATTGATGTATTAACTTTAAAAAAATTGGATATTAAGTGTAGTATAAATATTATAAACATAACTTATTATCAATCACTATTTGGTCTGAAGCAAAAGATTGTAAATAAGTATCAATAATTAAAATATAAAAATTAAAATATAAAATTATTAGTAATTAAAATATAAACTATAAAGGTAATTTAATTAATTAATTATTAGAATTAACACTTAAGATTGTTATTAAGAATACTAGTAGTTAGAAAACTTATTAGCAAAAGAATCCTATCCAAGAAACTATAGTATAATAACTATATATAAAATAGTATTGTATAGTAAATGTTAATATTTTTATAAAGTATAATTTAAATTTGATTATAAATTAGTTAAGCAATTGATTCAAATTAGCTAATTAGACAAATATTTTATAAATTGTTTGTCTATTTGTAGTATTAAACAAGAAAGTTATATACTTTACTTTCTTTTTAAGATAGATAGTATCTGAGTATTAATCAGTTCTTTTAGTATTTAAAATTAAAAAGTACTCAGAGTATTACTCACAGTCAATTGCTATATATTGTGAATAATACCTGAATCCTAATTATGAGGAATGTTATTTTCAGGAAGTACTGTAAGCAGTAGTCTACAGTAAATATTATGATATAATTGTTATAAGATAACTCAGTATTAGTTAGCTTAAGTGCAAGTTGATTTTGAACAAGCAAATTAAAGCAAGTTGCTAAAGACCTTTATTACATTTTAATTAGAAATTTAGAAGACCTTCATCAATCATATAAAGCAAATTGGTGTTGTTTTAATATAGTATTTAAAATTTGATGTCTTTAGAAATATTTAATTATTATTTTAGCTTTTTTAAATAAATTTGTACTTTACAATAATTTTGTTATATTACTGACTAAAAGATTTAAGCTATGCATAATGTAACCTAAAAACAAAATTTTGGATAATCTATTTCTAACAAATGCCAAGATTTTTTTATTACAGATAAATTATTTGTAACAATAGCTAAGATCTTCAATGTATCTACTTTAACTATAATCTTTTTTAAATTATTAGTAATTGTTTTACTATTTTGATATACCTTATTAGTCAGATAAGCTATATAGAATACTGGTTCTGCATTATTAAATATAGTTAGTCTAATGCTCTTATACTAAATTAAACTATTTATCTGAAATAAGACACAGATTTTTGCCATTATTAATTAAGGTTTTAATATTTTTTTTTGTTTTATTGTAGATATTATCTAATAAACTTGTTAAAAGCTTTTTTTAACTAGGTAACTTGAATGCTAATCATGCTTGCTTTCATAATTTTTTGATTAGTTTTATCTTAAATAAAGATAAAAATAGGCTACATTAAATATTAATTATGCAAATTTTAACTTAAGTAACTTTGTTCTATATTAGACATATAATCAGCTGTAATATAACTTGTAATGTAGGCTCTACTTTTACTTTTACTATATACTCTTTTACTAGGAATAGATGAAGTTGATGTAATTAAAAAAGCAGATGATAATAATATTGATGCAACTAAAGCAGATATAAATATTGATGCCAATGAAACAGACACATTATATACATTTATAGATATATTATTACTATTTTCTTCTTCATCAAAATAATTATTTTTTTGCTTAAATGTAACTAGCTTATAGTTTCAAAAATAAGTACATGCAAATTTAAAAGAATCATTAATCTAATATTAACAATATTTATATTCTCTTCATTTTTGTCTTAACCCAGTTATATGTCCTAATTGAATAAAATGAATTCATATAGGATCAGACATTTTTTTAAAAAAATTTATATTTTAAACTTAAATTCAAAAATTTATTTACTAATAATCTATTTTTAAAAAAAAAATACTAAATTAATAACCTGCTTATACAAAGACAAATATTTACTAAAAAAACTAGATTTATAACTTATATTTTGCACAAAAATTAGACTTATTTTGGCAAAAAAAATTTAAATAAATAACTTAGCAACTATTCATTACTAGTCACACAATTTCATTTAGTTAGTTCTGATATTCTTCAAGTTCAATTAGTAAGCATTCAATTAATTTAGTAACAACACAGTATAATTAGTCTAAAACAAGTAATTGCAGTCTTATTTGAAATCTGCCAAGGCATAATATGTTTGGAACAAGTAATTGGCCTAATTTGAAATTTGCTAAGCTGATATGATCAAAATGGCCAATTTAGAAGGATTCTGATTAGCTCACTGATAGTCATTTTACTAAAAGTTTATTTAGCTAACATTATATAGAGTTAGAATTAAATATTTATTAGTTGTATATATTATATTTTTACTAAATTTCATGTAACATGATGTTGGCTAAATAAGCTGTTGGTGTTATTGTCAGTGAGTTAATCAAAATTCTTTAAAATTAAAATGTTCTTTAAACCATATATTTCATTACCTAGGTACTTTTTATTTATACAATAATATATTTGTTCTTTGATAATATGCTACCTATAAATAAATTGTTTAGAACACCAAAAAGCTTAGATTAGTGCATTAATTATTAACAATACTAATATTATATAAAACTTTTTTCTATGCACTAAAAAATATTTATCTCAAGAATTTTTATATTATAAAGTGTTTTTAAATTATTTTAATAGCAAATTCCAACTTTAATCTAATAACAAAAATGTTTTTAGAAAATTTTTTTAATTGTTAATATTAGAATTATAAGCTAAAAATTAAAAATTAACAAAAACAAATTATAATATAGCATTTTTGCTTCAAGACAGATTTTTGTTTTTTATATAGCTGATTTAAAAATTTGATTAGTTAGCTAAATTTTCTTAAACAGTAGCACTATTGCTGCTATATGAATTTAATCAAACTATGTGCATGCATGAATGCATGCATGCATGTATTCATATGCATGATGCCTATTTTTATATGGATCAGTAAATATACAATTCTATTTCTTAACAAATTTTATATTAATAACTTATCACAGATTACTAATATTAACTATCAAATGCTTATAGCACAATGAATCTTTTCTTTTGCAATAAACAAATCTAAAAAAAAAGACAAATATAAATGTAAAACTTTTAACTATAAAACAATAACTAATAAAAATATAAAGATTTTTAAACTAAATTAACTCTAATATGCATTAATACAAAATCTCTACAAAAGTAGATAATACAATATTACTAGAAAAATTTTGATACAAAATCTATACTTGTATTATTAATGCAACCTTACAACACATTTCTAACAAAAAACAAACAATTAAACATTCTTTTTACACCTTTAGCTCTAAAGCAATAGCTTTACACAAAAACCTTAAACTTATTGAAAACATTATTTATAAAGTTAAAATTTTATTTAAATACTATTTTACTATTTCTACATAAACTATAATTGATATTAATACTATTAATCACAAATATAACTTAGATATTTCAAATTTTTCTAAAAACCTTTTACTATTACTACAATGAATTGATAATGCTAAGCAAGCATAAAAAGCTTTTTTTCATATATATAGTATAAAAAATATTCAGAATCTTAAACAGCATATTAATATAGCAATTAATAACAAATATGAATGACTAATAACACAATCTACTAAAATAATAAATAATATTCTTAATAGATATACAGATCTAGTATATTTTTATAATATTAAAACTGATAAAAGTGTTATAACTGACTCTACAGAAATATTTTAACATGTCTAACAACACTTTTAACACTAGACTCAACACCAATCTATTAATACTACTATATTTAACTAATATTGAACAGAAGAATATTAACTTAAACAGTTTATTAATTGCAACTAATATGCTCTTCTATTCAAACCTATTTTTATAGAAGAATTAATGCAATAATGTAACAACTTCCAAACAACAAAGCCTGTAAGCCACTAGGTATAAGCTATAAAATGCTTAAGCATTGTGGTTCATTAATGTTACAGGCTATTACCCAACTATTTAACAAATATCATAATACTAATATAATATCTAAACAGTAGAAAAATAGCAGAATATATTCTATCTTAAAAAAATCAAACTTTGATAATAACTTCAACAACACTCAACCCATTAGTCTAATCAAATATATCAAAAAATTATATACAAAAATTTTAATCAAATAACTTTTTATTATCCTACTATCATACTCAATTTATAGCCCTTATAATTATATTGCACTACCTAGTAATAGCACCAATACACCTCTATATATTCTAAACAACTTTATTAAAAATTCCAATAACAATAAAAAACCAATATAGCTACTTTTATAAGTATAAGCAAAGTATATAATTCAGTTAATATGTATTAATCTTCTAAAAAAATTATTGCATTACATTAAACTCCTACAATTTATAAATTGCACAATAACTAATTTGCTCAAATTATATTCCAATTAAGTAATTACAAATCTTAAATTAATAATATCATATTCAGTAGATGATATTGATTAAAGAGAAACTATAACTTTTTTGTTTTGATGAATCTACTATGACTCTCTTATTAACTACATACATAAGAAATTTAAAGAATACACATCAACAGTTATATACTTAACTTTTTTATTTTTTGCAAAATATCAAACAGCTTATACAAATACTTCTGTATTAGCATATATGGATAATACATTATAGTTAGCAGAATCTCAATAACAATTACAAAATATTATTAATATAGTATCTACATTTTACAAAATAGCAAACATTAAAATAAACTCTTAAAAATCCAGTCCAATATTTAATACAAAACATACATCTACTTTTATTTTTCTAAACTCAACTATTATAACACACATTTTTAAAATTTCTTAGTTGCTAGTATATAGCAACCAACAAATAAGCTATTATAATCAAACTCATTTTACAAGAAATATTTGGTTTAACAAATATAGTTCAAACCAAACAAATAATAAACAAACAAGTTTCTTATATAATTAATAATATTATTATTCATATTATCAAATATCATATATATAATATAGTACTTCTTCAATATATATATAACAAAATTTTATTTAAATATCTTATTACTGCCAAATACAAATCTAAACTTGCACTAACTACTTTAACTAGCACTATGCTTAACTATAATATATACAATATCAAAAACATATAAGATATCCAGTTATAACATTACATTACCAACTTTCTAATTTGACTAAACATTACAAATTTACTGAACTAGTACATATATCTGATTACAACAATTACAAAATAATCTGTAGTTTACTACTAATATTTTACAACACTCACATTTACAATAGATGGCTCAGAAATGTGGTGATTTTGTAAAGTGGTCAGGTTGTTAACATTTAAGTAGCTGATCCAGAGTTCAAATCTTAATATTAACAAAAAATTTGAAAATTCATTCTGTATTATGGTAACTGTCTCTTGCAATTAGTTGGGATAAGATACCTGTTATCTGTGTCATACCAGCATGACTGGCAGGTTACATAGTATTTGTTTAACAGTTACATAACAGTGTCCTTTGGGACAAGGTTTATTGTTATATAAAAGAATACAAACCAGTACCAGGCAGTGCAAACCTATAATAAGTTCTTGTAGCCATGTAAATTATAGGAACCAAATAAAAAAAGACAGAAGCCCACTTGAAAAACCTGAATAGAGAGATAACTCAAACATTTAACAGTGTTACTGTAAAGACTAGATCTATAAAATGAAGCTAGAACTTATAAAACTAGGCAAATATGCTAGCCTTTAAGAAAAGACCAAATAAACCAATCAGGCTGCTAGAATTTCCAGATTTCAAAGAAAAAAAGTACATATTGGCAAATATGTAAATTAGAGATATAGTTATAGCTTACCTTTCTGAACTATCTGGAATGGCAGCTTAGTAGAACTTAAATTAAATACCAAAATAGTAGAGATATGTTGTAAAGTTAGTACTAGAATTAGAATGAACTCTACAAGAGCATAACAGTTTAATGATATGCTCTAACTGCCAATATTGGTTTTGATTATAGTGATACTAGGTTAGCTATAAGAATAAAATACAAAAGGTTCTGAAAGGTTTAGTGCAAGGTTAAAAATTTCAAAAAACTGCTTTAAAGCTTGGTAGACAGAAATAGATGAATAAATACAGAAACTAGAATGGTTAAATAGGGAATCTACAAGCAGGTTTTAGATATAGCAACTAGTGTAGAACCTTTGGGCAGACTACTTAAATTAGACAATGACTAAAATTGTATGAGTAGCTAATGTACACTCTTTTCATATTGCTTTCTGTAATTGTAATGCAACTATTAGTCAAATATACTATCAATAAAATCCTAAGTTGCAAGTACTTATTTTAATATTTTAAAAAAAAAAACTAATAGATGGCTTAAATAAAAATACAATATATCAAATAATAATACTACAAAATATCTGCAATTTACTATCTCTGCATATACAATACTATCATATATACTACAATATTCATATACACTAATTGAAAATATTTATAATATACATAAAAACTATAACAACTTCAAAAAACAATTATGAACCAAACAGATCTTACTTTCTTCATAGATCACTAAAACTAACTTTCTTTAACAAACAATTCAATTTTTCTCAATATTTTACTAAACCAACAGCTCTTAAACTTTTAATTAAGCTTTTTTCTTTTAATTTTTTGTCCTAAAAATAATACAAATTTATTCATACTTAATCTTTCAATACAACAAACTTTTATATTTTAATAAAATTATCTTCTTCAATTTATACTTAATTAAACTTTTTTACTTCTAAGTAAACTAAGTATACTAAACTTTTTGCTTTCAACTATACTAATTTTACCAAATTCTAACTATTATATTACATATCAATTAATATTTTCTAAAAAAACACTTTCTCAGTTAACTCTTTCTGCAAATCCATTGCATAAAAATTAACTAAAAAAAATTCATTAGTCAAAAAATGCTTATAGCTATTTATTTTACTAAGACAATCTGTCTTGAGTTTCTAAATAAACTTGTTCATCTTATTATTTTACATATATTTTGTAAATATTAAGTTTTTATATCTCAAACTCATTAAGAAAACAGTAATAACAGCCTTTGGTCTCCAGTTAACAATTTTTAACTATCTTGCAGTTTTTACTGCCTTAATCTGTTCTATACTCTTAAGTAAAGTTGTAGTAGACATTTACCTGGGCCAAACAAGCTTTAAATGAAGATTTTTGACTCAATATTAATGAAACTACAACTAAACTCAATATTTATACTTTTGCAAAACTTTTTTTTTTATCTTTTGTCTCTATCCTGTTCACTTTCCCCTTATACAGTTTTCATATAACCATATAATCATTTTCCAATCTATACCTTATTAATTTATACCAACATTTTATAACCAACCTATTAATAGAAACACATTCATATAATCAATTACTTCTATATTTAATCCTTATTAATATTATATAGTAATTTGTATTGCAAATCCTATTTGTATTCAGTATCCAAGTCATATTAGTGACCCTATTCACCTTTGTTATACTTTTGTGTTATTCTAGTGATACCCTTAAATTACAACCCTTGTATCTATTTATAACCCTTGTAAATTTAATTATTTACAACTATATTTTCTCTTTAGAAAATACACCTAAGTTTAAAATCTTAGCTTGTTATCTTTTAACAATAACTACCTTAAGTCAACAAAAACCAGACATAGCAGACCTTGATTATTTCTACCAAAATTTTTTCAACAATTTTGGAATTGCCCTCTATGAAGAGGACAACAATAACAAAACTTGTCCAATTTCTTCCAAAGTTCAATCTACTTTTTGCTTAACAAAAAATTTTCAATCAAATAAAATTATTCATTTCTTTAAAGCTTTTATCTTTATCTCTGTAATTACTTGCCTCTGTGGCAAATACCATACCAAATTCATTTCAACTTTAAATACCAATTATACTCAAACTACTAAATTTATAACTACTTATATCAATAGCAATTCTAAAAAAATTAACAAAACAATTCAAGAACTTATAAATAATCTCTTTTCTTCTATTGACAGTATTCTTCTATTTCTTATACCTGACATATATTACCATACTTGCTCTAAATGCTCTCTTCTAATTGGTTGTACCAAAAGAAATAAGCACCATTATCTTACTAAAAAATACATCTCTAAAAATAATGAAATCTATTATCTTACTTGTATGACTTCCTCATCTTAACATGAAGCTAGTTTATTCAAAACTAAGAAAAACCTTACACAAACCTTCTAAAACATCTTATAGGAATTCTCTCAAACTACCAATCCTCTTAACTAAACTTTAACTTCATTTGATCTCATTGATTCTTTCTTTTTTACAACTACTAATACTAATTTTAACTCTAACTAACCACCTACTACTAACACTCTTGATACTTCTAATCTAAATTCCAATAAGACCAGTAACATTAGCCAATTTGAAAATATTCCTAACAAACCTTCTTCTCAATTATACTCTAGTGTTTTTAAGTCAAAATCTAATTTTACATATGACTGAATTGCAAATTTTTTTATTACTGAAGAAATGCAACCAATAAAAAGCTGCAAATCTCATTTTCTCTTCAACTTTTTATCTTTCTTAAAAAATTTCTTTATAATTTCTATTCTGACAAGAAAATTAAGCCAGCTACTGCTATACAATCAGCACTTAAAGCATCATTCTATTATATTATCTGTATCATAGCTAAACAATATTCTAAATTCTTAACTAACTTTATCTACAATAGCAATCCCAATATTGACAAGAGTGCTACTATTCCTTTTGATCTTCTTGAATCTATCTTAAAAAACCTTAGCTTAAATTCATAACTATTCTTTTTACTAAGCTTAATTATCTTGAAATTTTTGGTTTACCAGATACTATTTCTCTATATACAGCTCATAATTATTTTCAACTTTGTCTTAATCATTCACACTTACATCTTTTTCTATCCAACAACTATTAATTAATTGATTACTAAAAATTAGCTAAGGACTTACAGCTCAGATCCAAAAGATTCAAAATTGAATCATTTACACAAACTACAGATCTTAAACAAAAATACCTTACAATCCAATTTGATGCCAGATTTAATATTAAACTCTTCTTTTATATTTCTAAAACTCTCTTTCTTGAATGATTTTGTATTTTTTTACTAAAAAACTCTCTTAACTACTTCAATTTCTGGTTTGAGACTTACTATCCTCCTTACAGTAAACAATTCTTTTTCAATATTGATAAAGAAAAAGTTTGCACCTTTCTAAGAATTCAATTTCACCAACACTTCATCTTTCAACTCTCCAAACATCTTCCTGAAACCTATATCTTTAAAAAACCTAACTCACTTCATGAGTGATATGAAGAAGCATCTCGTATTGCTAACTTCTATTGCCTTACTTGTGACAACAAAGAATGCCAATACCTTGATAATAAAAAATTACATGATAGTGCCAAACTTTTCAATAATATTCTAACCAAATCTCACTTATTATTTCCACTCCAAGATAATGAAACTTGAATTCATTTAACTCTTAATACCACATTATTTCACAAAAACAAAGAACATGCTGCTTTACTTAACCAACCTATTTCTACCAAAGCTCTGAACAAACTAGCTAATCAAGCTAAAAAGTTTGTTTGTGAACAAAACAAAGTTAAAACAAATTACAAATGCTATAATTATTACTTCTACTGCTACCTCTTACTTTACTACCAAACTGCTACTGAAAATCATAACATACAGTCTTTGTCCAAAAAAAAGGCTATCAATCTCTTAACAAAAAACATTATTAATACCAAATTTTTTGCTTAAATCATTATATACTTTGATGTTATAAAAAACCAAAAACCAACCTATTTACAAATTATTAAATATTTTAATAATACTGCTTATTCAGTAGCTGAAAAATTTTTATTAAAAAAATTCAATCTTGACTTTCAACCAGTCTTCATTCTTGACTCTCTTTTTTTACAGTCTCCTTTTTAAGTTCTTTGTCTTCTACAACTAACATTAAAGCAACTACCACCTTATTAAAAGATACAACCATTGTAATTAATAAGAAGAATGAAACAAATAGGCAGGTGGATAAGTTTATTTATATGAAAGGCCAGGATAATGATAGTTAGACCCAATGCATAGAGCAGACTATGGTACCTTGTACAGCTGTGAGAGCTGAGCATATGATGATTGATCTTATAGAAGACAATTTTGAAAGATCATTTACAACATCTTTAATTCTCTATGATCTTCATACATGCTTTAACAAATTCCTT
>CAJVQA010006939.1:0-14340 GCA_910591915.1 Cetraspora pellucida | reverse complement strand
ACTTGTGCCTGGCACTTTTTGGTATCTTTTTGCCTAGCATATTGTGCCTATGCCTATAAAGTACCTGGCATTTGTGCTCATGATTATAAAAATGCCTAGCATTTGTGCCCTTGCCCATAATAATTCCTGGCACTTTTGAGTCTATAAATATGGGCATAGCTGAGGTACTAGTGCCTGGCATAGTGCCAATTTGCTCGGCATGGGTATTTGCAAAGCCCTATTAATAATATTCCGAAAACTTTTAGTCAAGATATAGCTGTAACTCAGCATATTTCAAATTTACCATTAACATAAATGTTAATTCCTACTTGTAGAAACCTGGATATTTTGTTATCATCTTGGTCTTACCATTTTAGTAGTAGGAATTATTTTTTATATTATCAAACAATTGTTGGTCATATCTGCATATGAAGAAATTGGGGCCTTGTTCTTTACTATAAAAATAGATTTAGGCCAATTTGTAAAAATATTAGATTCTACTATAATTGGTGGCATCATGAATTTGATCATGAAACACAGAAATAGTATTAAAAAATAATAATATGTTTTTTTTTTCATTTGGATATAGTTAAATAGCATGAATTTTTAGATACATATTTGTCAAATCAATTTTTCTGTTTTTTCTTTTTTGATTAATTATCAGTCAACCATTTTTGATTAGATTTGTTCATTTAAAAACTTTTATTAGGTATAGCTTTTTTACAATAGCAGCTTTTATTTGAACAAAATGTGGGAAATTTAGAATTTTAAAATTTACTATTATTCCAAATAATGTTTGCCATTCATTTATGATTTAGGAAATTGCAATAATAAAGTCATTATAATATTTAGCTTTCGAATAATAAAAACTGTGTTTATTTTGGAATATGTCAAATATATAAAATTTTGTCATATAAGCAAGAAAAAGACACATTATTCGGGATTTTGTTTGTCAGAATTTTAACCCAAACCTATATAATATAATTCAATATCAATATTGTTGTAATATTTAAATAAAGATACTGTTACCAATTTTTATTAAAAAGAAATAAATAAAATAAATTAAATATAGAATAGGTAGTATAGCAGGCTTTCATTGTAATTGGCTGGTTTTTGTAGATTATCCTGTGATATTGCAAAAATATTATTGGTTAATCAAATATAAAACTAATTATTGTAATGACTAAATATTCAATATTGTATAGAATTAATTTGTCTTAATAAATACATTACTATAAAATTTAACACTCAGAGTCTAAGATCATAATCCTGATACAAATAGAATCATATAATCCAAGATCTTATTTTAAAAAAAAATACTATTACACAAATTAAAATAAAATAATAATAAGCACAAAAAAAATGAAACATTTATTATAAAAGACAATAAAAAATTACAATATGTTACAAATTTTAATTGTTATAATAACAGTTAATTAATACAAACTAAATTTAACTCTAATTCTAAATTAATAATAGATATAACAAACACTACACTTAAATATTCTTAGCTATAATACTATGTCTTAATCTCTTACAAGTTCACAAGCTTATATTTTTATTGCTTCATGTCATTAAGCAGTTTTACAGGCAGTACATGTCTGTCTTTAGAATAATAAATAAGTTATAAATAAAATAGATTAGCAATGTAAACCTTTTAAATTTACTGTCATTTCACCAAGTTTAATATACTTTAAGTTATATTAGTTAAATTGAAATGTCTAGACATATCTCTTATCTAACTTCTGAATTACCTAGTAGTTTACTGAATTACTTTGGTAGTATATAAAATAAAGCTTGAACTTTTAAATTTTTTTGTCTTATCTTTACCAGTTACATATTCATGGCACTGGATTCATTCTTGTAACAGCATATCATTACTTTAATAAGACTTTAATATGATAAGATGATCTTCAAAATCAACCAATTATAATAAAGCCTGCTATGCTAGAATAGATATCACTTCTGATGAAATTTTGAGGGATGAAGAATTAGCCATATTCATATAATCATAAAATGTGGTGCAGCACTACTTCATGTGACCAATTTATAATTGCACAATACTGATTAGTCAAATTAAGTAGTGCTGCATCATTTCATGATTATGTAAACACTAATTCTCCTTCTCTGAAAATTTTGCCAAAAGTGTCACTTATTTTTTATAAAATTAAAAACATTCTTTTAATTTTTTGGTAATAATAAGTTATCAAAAAATTTACGTTATTGTTGGCACTATTTGTCAGTTAATGATGGATCGATTGGATTCAATTATTTAATCTTTCTATTTCTGATTTTCTTTAAGAATTTAATTGTTTAAGCATTCATTTCTTTAGATTCTTTTCTTTGTTTTTTTTTGTTTATTATTAAAAAGAATAAAAATTTTGTGAACTAAGGTTTTCTCACTTGATTGCCAAAGCATTAATGCACAGATTGTTTTTGTTTTTTTATTTTTTTTATTTTTTTTGTGTATGTGACTTTGACTGAAAAATGCAAAAATTAGGATTTATTGAGAAAATGAAAAAAATTTAATATTAATATTTTTTTATATTTATTAATTCATATTTACAGATTAAGAATATTTATCTTTTGTTTAAACAATAAACAAGTTTTTTTTATAATTACATTGCAGAAAATACAAAACAAAGCTAGTACACATATAATGAGAATAATGATGTTAAAAAATAATTGATTCTTAATTGTCAAAACTCTTTTTAATAGACAATGTTGAATTTTTAGCTTTTAGTAAAGTCTATAAGGGTTTTAATATTGTAAAAGTTTTAGTAAATTCTATAGTAAGGTTTTCTATTTTGTGGCATTCTTTTTTTATCTGATTATTGTTTCTGGTAATGAGATATTTAACGGTTCCTTCTTTGGCAAAAAATTTATCATTAAATTTGTTGTAAGTTACTTGCTTAAGATTAATAGTTGTGTTATAGTTTGCTTCTTTATAGGAATGTCATAATGTTGTAATGTTAATTTAGTGTGATCATATTCCTTTTGATCATCTGATTCTTTAATAATTTCTTCAAATTCAATAGTTGACTTTATACTGGTACTTCCTAAAAATAAAATCATTAATCTTTTTGAATGTCTTGTTGTACATATGTCATTTAATTTATCTTTTTGAGACTTTTTTAGTTTTTTAACTTTAGGCATTTTTAGTGAATATTGTAAAAAGCAATAATTCAATTTTATTTAAATTTTATTTAATAGTGAACAAGGTATTAAAAAAATTAAACTTTGAATAAGAGAGTCTTTTTATAGTGAACTCGATGACTCAATAATAAATAAATGCAATTATAAAAACTAGTTTTTGTAAAATAACAATAAATACTCATTTTGAAATTATTAAAAATTAATATTAAATTTTTTTATAAAATAAAAACTGGTTTTTATATTATTTGGCATTAATTTATATTTTTTACGTATAATTGATTGGGCTAGATTAATATATAATTTTTTGTTATTATTTAAGATTTTTTTTTTCTTCTCTTTAATTATATATTTTTTACATTATAAAAGCTGGGTTATAAATATGTTATTATGAAATAAATTATATTATAACTACAGTATTAAGTTAATAATAACAAAAATGGATTAACCTCAATTGTTCTTATGTTGTTTTTATGTTTTATAGTGCCGAATTTATTAATAAAATTATATTTTTAATCTAATGACTTTATATTATATAAAAAAATAAATTCAGTATACTCTAGATTATTATATTATTCATATTGCATACTAAGCTTCAAAAATGCTGCACAATTAGGTCTTAGAAAATGTAAAATTTTCTTTTGTTTAATAAACAAGTTTTTTTCAAAATAATAATATGAACAGCTGTTAATAGAAATCAAGCAAATTACATTTGAAAAAAAATCAATTCTTTAACTTTTACAGCTCATATATTAATGAATTTTAAAGCTATCTTGATAGTTTAATATTCAAAAGAAAGCTTAGATCATAAGATTTCTTTTGAAAATTAACTTATTTGAATAACTTCAAAATTCATCGAAATATTGGTTGTTAAATTTGAGACATTAATTTTTTTTTCAAATGTAAATTTGTTTGATTTCTATTGACGGATGTCTATATTTTGCAGTATTAAGTCACATGATGATAGCCATTGCAAAAATTAACCTAAAATTTATTGTTTTTGTTCTATGAAGAGATTTGTGCCAGTTCGTAATGTAAAATGGTTTATTATATAAAAAATAAATTCACTTAATTGCATTTTTACCATAAAGAACAAAGCGCATTCAAATGCATATGTACTAAGCCTCACAGTGCTGTATGATAATGTACAACATTCAGTCTTGAGAAAATTTTTTTTTAGAAAAACAAATTTTTTATGAATAACAAAGAACAAAGTGTTTAATACACATACTAAGCCTCAAAAATGCTGCGTGATAATGCATATTTGCAAAAAATTAGGGTTTGAAAAAATGTAAAAATTTTTTTCTTTTTCTTTTTTTTTGATAAACAGGTTTTTTTTATAATTCACAGGGTATTTTGCAGTATTAAGTCACATGATTATAGTCATTGCTACAATTACAGAATTAAACTAAACTGTTTATTATTGTTCTTATGTTCTATGAAGAGATTTGTGTCAGTTTGTAATATAAAATATTTTAACATTCTATTATACTTAATTGCATTGTACTACAAAGAACAAAGCATGTTCGAACATGTATGCACTAAGCCTCAAAGTGCTACATAATAATGCACAACATATTCAGTCTTAAGAATTTTTTTTTTTAAAAAAACAAGTTTATGGATAACAAAAAACAAAGCATTTAATATGTATACTAAGTCTCAAAAATGCTGTGTGATAATGCATTTGGTCTTGAAAAATGTAAAAGCTTTTTTTTTCATATTTACAAGTTTTTATACAATAATTAAATAAGATTGTTCATAAGAACAAGTCATGCAGAAATTAGATTTCTTTAAAATCGATTGAAGTATCTTTTAGACAATGCAAAATTGCATTTTCTTAAAATTAAATTGCAGAATAGATGATTTCTTAAATATCTTTTGCCTTACTACCTTTTTATTTGTTTGTTATTTAATTAACAATTTGTCCAAAATTAAATCTGCTCAAGAAGTCTTCAATGAATACCTAACTGGAGAGAGATTTATTTATGAAATATATTATGATAAAGAGTCAGTGAATAAAACAAAAGCCACAGTAAATAAAATAAGTGTCACAGTAAATGAGCCAAATAACAACAATAATTTTCAAAATCATTAATTAGATGTAGAAAACAGATTACTGAGTAATTTTTCATCAAAAGAAACAATGATGATAAATGGAAAATATTAAAATTTAAATTTGCTAACATGACTCATGAAGAAAAATTTGACAAAAGAGGTTTAATATTATGTTTAGATATTAAAAGACTTATAGGAAAATTGGAAAAAATTAAGCCTAATTTAGTCAATTTTTGGCTTTAAAACTTTATTAATAGTATTGACATTAATGAAAACGATAGCTTTTATAATACTAAATTAAGAATAAAGCAACTTGAATATATTATAAATAATAAATTACTTCCAAACCTAATTACAAAGTGAACCCGGAAGCTATAATGTGTACTTATAAAGTGTGTATATTACACTAGTATTCTGAGTCTTTTTGACAACAATTGTGTTAATTTATTATAGGCCTGGGCTGTAAAATCCTATGCATATGTTGAGGTTAAGGGCCTATTTTCATAGAGAACATCTTCAAACTTCAATTATCTAGAAACAAAATCATTTTTAATTCTGAATTTATGCCTCTTTCTTACTTCAATATTACAATTTTCTCTTTTTTATTTAAAATAAACATAAAAAATTTTTTAGCTAATTTAAATCTAAAAATCGTGAAAAAAACCTTTTACCTCTTAATATTCTTAATGCACTTATTTTATATCATATTCTTTTCCTGTTCTAATATTGCATTCATGGTATTCAGGACATTTTCCAGAAAATCAAGATTCTATTTCATTGCATCAACAATGAAAAAAGTTCTATTTTTGTATTTAATATTCAAATTTAATATGGAATATAAAATTAATATTTGCAAAAAAATTGATGATAAAATTCAAGGAATTTATTATTTTATGCCCAGTAATGATGCTGATGAATCATTATTTAATAACCATGATAAAGACCAATTAATAGAAAAAGTGATAATTGAAAATGTAGAATCTAAATTCAACCAATTTAATTTTCTTAGCATGAATGAAAATGATTCTAATATCAACATTGATAAATCAAAATCTGTAAAAAAAAGGTGTATTGAAGTGGACCAGCTAAATGAACTTTCGATAAATTACTTAATTGATGACAATATTAAAAATAATAAAAAAGAATGTTTAATTGAATCATTTAATTACTATCTGAAGAAAGACCTAAATCAACTATTACTATATAACAACCTAGAAAATTTAAATGATCATTTGCAAAAAAATTTTGATATCAAGATTCATCCACTTTGTAATAATTTAGAAATAGATCATTATTATCAACAGAAAAATTTAGCAAATCTATTTAATCATCTTTGGTATTTTATTAAGGAATTCATGAAAGATCATAATTGTACTTATCTAAAAAAATTAAGAATGAATGCAATCAATCTCGGATTATTCTATATTCATCAAAGAAATGTAATAATTGGTGATGAGATCTTTAAAAAAGTTATTAATAAGAAAAAGAATTGGAATAAATTAAATGAACATTGAATACAATATTTGTATTTTTTATAAAAAAAACATTGAGTATATAGGTTTTGTTTCAAAATTATTATAAATCATATTACATTTATCTTTAAGAAACATTTCATCTTCCAACCCCAAAAATTATTTGTTATGAAAATAGATAGCTAAATAATTAGCTTAAATCATTTTTTTTTTTAGCTTAAGGGACATGCACTTATCTTCTACTATCTGCTCATTTTCCAAGAGTACTGAATATTTGGAATCTAATGAAAAGTCAACTAAACTATCATTTATTTCAGTGCAGATGTTTTGCAAGAAACATGATCGATAAGTAAATTTTTTTTTAAGCCTTTACTTATTTGGAAATTTATAAGAAGTAACGTTCTTTTCTTTAGGAATATTGTTTATATGAAATATTGCTATAAAATAATTAATGGGTCATTTATAGCAAAATCCCAAATATTATTAAAGAATGGTTTAAATAATGAAGCTTCAATCGATTTTTCAGTTTATATTCTTTGGCTCAAGATAACAGAAGCTGATGGTTTTTGATAAGTTCATAAAATTTTTTCGTTAGTCAGGATTGCTAGTAAAATTTTTCATAGCAACTCTCTCTTGAGTTATTTAACATTGACTAGTTTTAAGTCAATATTTATTATTTATTTATTACTCAAATTAAATCATTCATCTCTTGTAAATTTTTATTTGAAAAAAATTTTCTTCATTTATTTATTGCACAATTCCATTCCAAAAATTTTTAATTAAATTATGTATTAATATTTATAGAGAGTTGCTATTTTCACCCCTCATTTTTGCTAATGCCACTCTCCAAAATATATAAAAGTGCTCCAGAAGAAATATTATTATTAAGTAAACCTCTTTTTTGGTATTAATTAAAGTTGTTCATTAGACCTTTCCGGTTCTAATAGTGGTAAAATTATTAAAATCAGACCAGTAGTTCTTTTTTAAAAGTAGATTAAAGATTATAAACTTTAGATATAAATATTGCAAAAACCACCAATCCAAACTTAGTAATTTTATCACCATTAGAACTGGAAAGACCTAATGAACAATGTTAATTAATATCAAAAGAGAGGTTTACTTAATAATAATATCTCTTCCAGAGTACTTTTATGTATTTTGGGAGGTGGCATTTGCAAAAATGAGAGGTGGGAATAGCAATTCTCTATTTATAATAAAAATGATTAAACAATAAAATTACAGATTCCATTTTCTAGTAGTTTTAGTGAATGATAGCAAAATGCTGCTTTCATTTTCATAAGCAAATGTGAATCTGTTTTAGTTTAAAATTTATTATTAGAATACTTGTGTCATAATTATTAAACAATCAGAAAAATTAAGTATTAGGAATGAATGATCAAAATTAACTGAAGAATAGAAAATAGAAAAAATTAAATGTCCAATTTGTTTGACCAAAATATGAATTAAATGTCATTTTAAGTGACAACAATGTCCAAAGTCTAAAGAACAGATTTGGAATAATTGGTGATTGGATATTGATGAATTAGGAATGAATATTTTTATTCTATCCTGCTAGTACTAGTTATATTAACTGTATATAAGTTTTAAATATCAAAAAAAACAAAATAAAAAAAGATTACATGTAATATTTAAACTTACAATTTTGAGTATACTGTATACTACAGACTTTGGGTTAAGTAATAGTTTGATAATATGCAAAAGTTATTGTTTCATTAATTTTATGTCATGTCTTTAATAAAAGGTTGTAATAACTAAAAATAAGATAGAATTATTTTATTACTTTTTAACTTGTAATAAATAAGGAATAAGTTTATTAATAATTTATTTGCATATTGGATTTTTAATCAAGCTTGGATTTATTAGTAATAAATATTAATTTACATGTTATCTATCTATTTCTAAAATGTGACAAATTCTTTTTTGCACATTGTACAGTTATAAGAACTTCTTTTTTGATATATTTTTATTTGTTATTCAATATTGATATTGTTGATAATTTTTTTAAATTTTATTATTCAAACTTAGTTTATTTCTGACAGCCTCTAGTTGCTGTTGGAGAATAAACTAAAACTTTATATATGTTATAAGTGGAAATGAAATTAAGTGAATTTGGAATTTCCTAGTTAAATTAGGGTTAGAGTTTATATATGGGCTATATGCAATAGAAAAGGAGGAAATCAACAAAATTTCAAAAAAATTTTTTTTTATACAATTCAATTCAGAATAGGATTATAATTATTTTTCACTTAATTTATATTGTTTTGATTCTCTTCAATTTGACCAATAGGAAAAATTATTATAGTGTATTTCAAAACTTTAATCTGAATTTATAACAAATATAGTTTTTAATAAATTATATATATCTGTAGTTCAAATTTCTACATAATGGCATTTTATTTTAGTAAAGCAAAAAAGATATTTCTCAAATAAAAAACAGTCAAGTCAATATCAAAAAAAAAGACAAATTAAAGAAAAATTAGCTAACACAGTTCTTTATTGCATTTTAGAAGTGAGGTGGAGGCTGGTCAAATAACATGCTAAAGATATTTAAATACTTGAATAAATCCTTCTTAAAAAAGAACTATCATCAATTAATTTAATAAATGAAAAGTGAAAAGATGTAAAAAATTGGGATGATGAAAAGAGCAATCTGGCTTTTATGTTATGGCATATATTTCCTTTTGGTTCCTTTATTAATTTTAAAATTAAAGATTAAATACATATTTTAAGACAAACTTAAAATTTAAAAATACTTACTTTTTAAAGAATTCCAATTCTGTATTCAAATTGTTGTAAGTTTTTTTCAGTTGATTTAATTCAAGTTGAAGTTTTTTCAATCTTTTTTCTCTTTATACTATGTATGAAGCAGCTATAAGAAGAATTATTTAGCTTAGTAGATCTGTTATTGCATAGTTACAATATTAAAAAGCAATTCACCTTTTTTCAATAATTTTGCATTACTCTTTTTAGAGTAAGTGACCAGGAGTTGTTCTTTAAGCATAATAAAACCTTGAGCAATTGTTTCACATCTTTTTTTCTCTTCTTCTACTTTAATATTTCTATATTCTTCTGGGTCAATATTTTTAGTCCTTCTTCTCTTTTTTTTAACAGACATATCATTTCTAAATTTATAGCAGTAAATTTATGTTGAAATAGATATAATTTCTTTATTAGTTAATTCAAAAAAGTAAATTAGATTTTTGTCTTAGAAATGATCTTATAGAACATGTAATTACTATGTCAAATAACATTATTATAAGGAAAATAAGCCTGATTAATACCTGTTTACATCATCTTTAATAAATTCAGAAATATTCAATTGTGCATCAATATGATCTGGTGTTGAAGAATAACCAATAGTAGCATTAAAATGTTCATTATAAGGACATTGTTCTGTACATATACATGAACATTTATTTATTTAGCATTTTCTTAGATATAAGTGCAGTTAAGATAAAGCCTGTCATTGGGCAATTATATAAAACAATAATTTTTTTACCTTCACTTTCAAATAAGGATTGATTAAAAATTTCAAGTTGCATATCTTTGATCAGTCTTGACATAAAGTAGGATGAAAATTATTAAAAGTTTTTCTATAATTTAGAACAAACAATAAAGATTATTCATACCTATTATTATTAATATCATATAGAATAAAATCATTATCAACCAAATCAATACTGTAAATAGTGATGCCATATATGTTCAGATTAGATTCTTTAGAATAATTTTCACAATATTTTATAGATTTTTATCTTTTCAAATGAGCAAAATTTAAAGCATCATTAACTAATACAACTAGAGTGCAGGAAAGAATATGTTAACTCATTAGCTTTGTTATGAATTAAAGCAAGCTTTAATTATACTATTCAGAATTAAATGTGTTTATCACATAAGTTGTGTTAATAAAAATAAATTTTATTTTATATTCTTATCTGAGTTTGCAACCAAAAATTGAATAAGATTATTAAAATTCATTATATCAATCTTTCTTTAAAAAAGATATAGAAAAAAGGTAATAAACAACACCAATTTATAAAATTTCAATATAATACATTATGTAAAGATTTGCTTTACACTATTAAACAAAAATTCTGAAAAATTAAAATTTAAAAATCTGCATATTATATGATATATTGTATAATCTAATTTAATAACTACATATAATGATATGATCCGTAAATTTCAAATAATATAAATAATCTATGGGTTACTTTAAATTTGTAGATATTCATCAGTTTAAAGTAACCTATAAATTATTTATATTATCTGTTCAATGTTTAGTTCATATCTACATCTCTAAATCACTACTAACTACATATAAATAATAACAGATCAGTATATAAATAAGTCAATTTATACTCTATTGGTAAAAAAACTGGTTTTACACAAATAACAATATATATTATATAATATAAAAATATGAAGTAAAAAGATAATAAACAATGGCAGCATCTTAAAAACAAGATTAAAATATATAAGATCTGCAATATGCTGTATGATATAGTATAAAAAGTAACTAGACAACAACTTGCTTTATAATATTTTCTTGATAGTAAATAATAATATATAAGATTCATACTAAATATATATACAATATATAAATATATAGTAGACTTATTAAGTCAGTCTAACTAAAAATGAATAGCGATAGAAATCAAGATGTATCCTCAAATATATATGTAGTTTAATACTGTAATATAAAATAACCTGAAAATAAAAAACATAATAGAATAAATAACTAGAAACAAAAAACTTGTTTTATAATATTTTCTTGTTAGTAAATAATATATGCTATTAATATCAATATACAGTTTTACTTTGACTTAAAGAATTCATGTAATGCCAAGTTATTAAATTTTTATCTTTACTAATTCACTAATGATTCCTATGTAAATAAGTACCACATATAAAAAAAGGTACAAGTTTAATAATAATATATAAGATTCTTACTAGTATGCTATTAATATTATATAAATATATAACCTATCAAGTCAGCCTTGCAATTTTATTTCCAAAATTTACCCTTCTAACTTGTAAAAATGGATAAATTTTCGAATGTAAATGAGCTTAAAAAACTTGCTTGGCATTTGACCATATTTTACATAAATTGTTGTATTTTTTGCTTTTCGACTACTTCTGAAATTCAAGCAAGTTTTTACTTAACTAACATACTTATAGTAAGTCTTTGATTATGGGTGCTTTAAAATATAAAATTATGTTATATTTATTGTTATTTTAATTTATTACATTGTTTTAATTGCTTAGACTTACCACCATTTTTAAGTTTTTTTTGGTTCATAAGCATCATTATTGTTATCAAGACATCTAATAGCAAATTGTGATTCAGTTTAGTGATTGTATAGGTTTGTTTGATTTTTTGTTATTTAATTTGTTATACATTTTTATTTATTCTTTCTTTTTAGGCATTAGCCTTTTTGCTAGAACTCTCAATTGGGTTTAGATTCAAAATCATCTTCTTGATCCCCAAATTGTAATTTCTTTTTTAATTATTTTTTTCTTTGATTACCATCACAAAATAATTGATAAAATTTTTTGACTATTTACAGGAACTATAATGTGACTAATTTCTGCAAATTGAACTTTCTAATTTTTATCTTTTTAATAGTACACTTTTATTCAGCAATACAATTATTACAGAAGTTAGACTCATTAGGAAATTTATAATTTCTATATATGTTTGGTATTTATTCGTTAACTTTGGATGGATTAATTGTTTGAATTACATTAGATTCAGTTTGAATTATTATTTTGGATGGTTTTGTGCATTAGGTATATATAATGTATTTCTTATATATTTCTCATTGTAACTTAATATATTAATTATTTTTTCATTATGCAGCTCTATTTAGAATTGAATTTAATATCTTCCATCATTATAATCATATACTTTTTTTTGGCATTATTTGTGCTTTTTTAAATTACATTATATTTGCTTGGTTTTTCGATTCAAATTTATTGGATAGCTTTGCTTATTTGGTATATATAATCCATTCCTCAAAATTTTTTAATTCAAATACAGTGTTAATTATTTTATATTTCTGTATTTACAGTCTTATTAGAAGTTGAAAATTATACTTATCATTTGGCAAAATTGGGATCTTATGATATTATAAACTATTCATTTTTTTGTTTACTTTTTTTGCTTTATTTTATCTTATTTTATTTGAATTAATTAATTCAAAAATTGAAATATGGTTGACACAATAATAAATGATAAGTGACCTAGTAGTTGTTTTCAGCCCAAACTAAGTTTAATTTGAATCAAAATTCATTAAACAATAAGTAAATTGTAACTTCTTGCTCAGCATTAAATTTTATTTCAATAAATTTTCTATACTTCATTTTTAAATAGTACTTATGACTGTGAAACACTTATACTATTAGGTTGAAATGACTTTATAGTTGTTAGATGAGACCAGTGTGTGAAATTCGAATTTAATTTTATGTTTTCACAAGAACATTTATATAATAAATTTGAAATTTTTTTATGTTCTCATATAAGTGTAACCTGAAATTTTTATGTTCTCAGAAAACATTAAGAACATTGAATTTTACATACTGAATAAGACCATGTAATGATAATCACCTGTCATAAAATATCAAAACCTAAAAATTTAATCTAATTTTTATTAAGTTTTGATAAATAACATTTAGCATCACATAGTTTCATCTAACAACTATATAAACGATAATATAAAATTATTTCATTTATGATTAGGTCATGAGACTCTATATTTCATTTCAATAAAAATAATATAATTTAAAATTAACTGATTTATTGTTGGTTTAACAGTTCTAATCTGTTTAAACAGTTATAATTAACTAAATAATGAGTATTTGAGTGCATGTTCTTTTACTAGTTAGATTTTTATATCTATTTATATTGATGTGATACCTCAATAAAAAAATATTTTGTTTTGCTAATATGTTGAAATTAAAAGCCAAACCTTTTGAAACTTACTTTTTATTCAAAAATAATAGAAATAATAAGAATGATGAGAAATATTCTTATAATGAATATGTAGTTTATTATTTGTATTATGGAAATTTTACTCATAATCATACAAATAATGATAAAAATAATTTTGTAGCTGCTTATAATAAACTTAAACAAAAATATTCAGAAAGCAATATTAAGCCAAGATTAACAGAAGTAGGTTATTATTAAAAAAACAAAATTGTACTGTATGTTTATTAACTAGCTTCTTTTTTCATAGGTCAATAAAGATTTAATAAAAGTTTATTACGATTTAATTAAAAAAGAATATACAAAAAGTTACATAATGACTTTATTGTTAATTGAAATTATTAAAATTTTGGCTGAATAGAATTTGATCCTTCAGTAGATACTAAAAAGATTTCAGCAATTCAGAATATTTTTATTTTTTTTTTTTTTTTTTAAATATTAAGGTGAGTACTTGCGACTTAGAATTTTATTGATAGTATATTCAGCTAATGGTTGCATTACAACCACAGGGGGCAACCATAGAAAGAGTATACAACTAGCCACTCGTACAACTTTAGTTATTGTCTAATTTAAGTAGTCCACTTGAAGGTTTTACACTAGCTGCCATACCTGGAACCTGCTTGTAGGTTCCCTATTTAACTACTCTGTTCCCGTATCCACCCACCTACC
>CAJVQA010006938.1:0-14340 GCA_910591915.1 Cetraspora pellucida | reverse complement strand
CCTTCGCTAGATTCCTAAAACCTACGATCATAAACACCCCACTCGCCAAATCTAACCGCCTCTTATCGACTAAGCCGGTCGTAGGTTACACGACGTATCCATTTGAGAAGCGACCGACACGCCGAGACCGGATCTCTGGTGTCAATGGATAGAAAAGTTTTGTCGCAACCTAGCTAATAACTGAGCAGTTATTGACCGGTTATATGACCGGTCCAATAACTGCGGTCGGTCGGTTATGAGTCAATGACCGACAATAACCGACCAATAACCGACCGTGACCGACTGAACCCACCCCTACTCTAGAACTTTCCTTCCCTCTTAGAAAAAAAATTATATATAATAATATAATTTCTGAAATTTTTAATGGTAAAAATAATTTTGAAGTTGGTAACATCCGAACATTTTCGAAGTAGGTAATGAAAGGACTTAAAATACTAGCGAGGTTGAACTATTTAGTATTTAAAAAATGATATAAAAACTTTTCTATGTATATAATATGGTCAAACCCCCAGGGCAGAGGGGTAATGTAAAATATGAATCAATTTGGTCTCGCCTAATGATTAAAATAATTTAAAAGTGTGAAAATTCTATTGTTTTAGAATTGGAACCGCTTAATGACCCAATAAGATTAATCTGATGGAAGGTCCCATGATTCTAAAATTTTAAATTGAAATATCAATACAGTATGATGATGTTGAAATAAAATAATATATAATTAGCAATTACCTGGTACTGGTGGAAGGGTAATAAGTCTACTAGTATAGATTGCTTGTTTAGATGTTTTGTAAATTAGAGAAGCTTCCGTTGGAAGTATGCTAAAATCTATATTTTTTTCAATAGCATCAATTTCAGTCCATATTTCACTTTCTTTTTGTCTAAATCTACAAAGTATATTGACCAATTCAAAAGCAACTGGTCGATTTTCGGGATTTTCACTCCAGCAACGTTTGATCAAGTCAATAATGGCTAGTGGTGTTATGTCTTCATTAATACCTGGACGAAGTCCTTCGCTGACAATTTGAAGTACAAGTTCTGTATCATGTGGAATATCATAATAAGGAGGACATCCTGACGCAACTTCATTCATAATTATTCCAAAAGAATAGATGTCCGCAGCTTTTGTGTATGGTTTTCTACATAATACTTCAGGTGCAATGTATGGCAATACTCCAAAAACACCATCTTGAGCTTCAGAATTAACGGTTTTACATAATCCAAAATCCGAAATATAAGAAAAACTTTTAGAAATAATAACATTTCCGCAATGAAAATCTTTATGAACTAAGTTTGCTTCATGAATTTCATAAAGACCTTTAACAGCTGTGTATAAAAGATCTAGTTTTTGTTTCCACTTTATAAGTTTAAAGTTTTTATCTAAATAGTTTCGAAGGCTACCATCTTTTTTATAATCCATAATCATCATGTAATTATCAGACCTTGGGCATTTAGTTATTCCATAACATCTGATAATATAACCAAATTCTACAAATGAGGTCATTTGAAGTTTAATCTAAAAAATGAAAAAGGATTAATCGCAAATATAAAGATTTGGAATTTACCACATTAAATTAATACCTCTTCAAAAAATTCATCAGTTATATCCTTTGAATTTTTTATACTTTTAAGAACAATATCGATCTCTCCTGACCTGTACCATTCTTGATCATCATCTTCATAATATTCAATAGGACCACTCTTCCATTTAGCTTTATATACAGTCCCATATCCACCTTCAGCAAGATATTCAACATCAAAGATATCTTTTTCAAATGAAACCCATTCTAATATTTTATTATGATCATTTGCATTAAGTTGAATTTGTTGAATAAATTCATCAATAGCTTTATTACCGCTCGTCCAGTTGTCAAATTGTTCTTTGAAGTAACCTGAGTTACATGTCTTACACCAATTAGCACCGGTTTTTGGATTCTTACAATAGATACATTTTGGATATTTAAATTTAGCATATGGATTAGAACTCATTGGTCAAGTTTTACATTGTTCCCTGGTAGATTGAACCGAAAAAAAAAAGCTAGGCACTGTTGTATGTATGCACGATGCGTACATTACTACGTAGCACAGAAATAAACTCTAGTATACAAGGTTTGGTATTACAGGAAAACGTTAGTGTGAATCATGCTTTTGTTTCTATTTCAGGAAATGTATCGTTTCACTGACGCCCGTATTAAATAAAGCAACTATGTCGGCGTTATTTTCAAAACCCAGAAATTATGTAAGAAAACTGGATACAGAGAAGTCTCCTTAAATGCATCCTGTCCAGATCAAACTTGTTCGGATCAAAGTTTTTTGAGAATAAGAAAAATAGCATTTAGGAAGATTAGGCATATATTTGGGTTTGAATTTACTGTTCATTTATGGAGATAACGCATCTAAGAGGGTGCATTTATCTGTATATTTTGTGTCTCAGATAACTCCCTGCCTGAATTAGGGGGTTATAGTAAAAATTACTGCCGATCATTTAATGCTGGTCATTTGTTAGTCGTCAGTTGCAACCTCACACGTGTTGCAATTTTTTTTATTGCTCTCAAAATGCACATTGCCAAAAGTTTGGCCTGGACAGAATGCATTTAGGGAAGTTCTTCTGTATATGCAATTTTCTCATTGTATTTTGCCGAAAGTGAATTTAAGGAGGATTCTCGGTATCTTGGCATTTAGAGAGAGTGCATTTAAGGAATTTAATCGATATTGAATTTTTCCAACTTTTATTTAAGATAATGTCATTTTAAGTTACAATTAGGGCCGGAAGCACGGAGTTTTAGAGGCATGCTTAGGTGTATACACTTTTGAACAAAAGGCATGTCCTTATCATGTGATTTATAACTAACATATGATTGGTTAAATTAATAATTGATCAATCAGAATTAAAGCCTGCTACGCTAATTACTGACATGAATTATTAATTGTACACTGAACGTATACATTATTCGACATTTCATATGATCATGTGAATTTTTTTGCCATGATATTTTTTGCATGAAATTACGTAATCAGTTTTGCAAAACATCACAGAAAAAACTTCACATGGTCATATTAACTATCCAATAACATCATTATTCGGCATACGTACGACAAAAAAAAATTGCCTGTTATTTTTTGTCGTCTGCCGAATAATGTATACTTATTGCGTGATAAGCATAACAGGACAAAACAAGAACTACCCACTACTCACTTCAATTAGAGTATAAATTCATTTGAAATATGGAATTTATGCCTTATGTCATACCAAAGATTTCGCAATATAAAATGTTATTCTGATATTCACAATTTCGGGGCAAACATGGCAATGTCAACTGGATGAAGGCTTTTTTGGCAATTGTGAATTTGATATTGTTTTCACTATAAATATTCGCAACAGATTGTGTCCAGAATTCGCATTAGAAATTTCCGAAAATTACGCTGAATCAGTAAATCAATGCATGAATCCTAATCTAGAAAACTCCGGATTTTTGAGGAATAGAATGAAGGGGAAGTTCAAATAACACGAGAGTAATTGAAAAGTAAGTCTTGGAAGCTAACAAAATTGTCAAATTACTGATCATTTGAGCGAAATGACTTTGGTCACATTAGGAATGCAAACTTAATTAAATTTAAATATCAAAATAATTTTATTTTTCGAAAATATTATATAGTTTTGATAATTATAGAATTATAAAAGCAAAATCATATGATCAATTGATTTTTTTCGAACTTGTTTTATCAATATCAAATTTATCGTGAGTCAAATAACTTACTCACACTATCGGACTTAAAATAATACAAAATTTATTAAAAGTACAAAAATATTTTTGGATTTGAATTTTTAGATTTAATAAGGGGAATTTACAAATAAGGGCCCAAAACGAAAATAATTACATATAAATTATTACAAATAAGGGTCCAAATATATCGTCAAAATTGCTAGCCGATTTAATCATAACGGTATCATGGTTAATTGTCTTATTTCGTGATTAAAAGGTGTTTTAAAGTTATTGTTCATCATTCAATCTCATTTAATCTCATTTGCTTATAATCACAAACTTTTGAAACCAATTCATATAATGCATACAAAATTTAATCTTTATATAAGCACAAAATTCTTGAAACCAAGGGTGTAATTATAGAGAGTTTGACTGTAAAAAACCCCCCTTCCGAAAAAAAGTTCCGACCAACTGACAGGATTTTTGAAATTCATGTGATGCAAAATGAAAAATTAGCTTTGTGTTGTTTACTTCTCCAAGTTACCATGTATGATGTCTCGGTCCCCACTTTAGAACGAACACGATTTTCAATATCACAAGGTCGAACTCGTGCTTTGAATGTATCCATAAAAGTTGACAAATTAGATCATATTTACGCTTGTTAGCTGAAATAGTAAAAGGGCATGAAGTGGTTTCATTTGTAAAACAGCTTATTTGGTTTGTTCATTCTTAACATTAGAATTCAGAATAACAGTTTGTTTGTTCGGTCTTAACTTAGAATTCAACAGAATAACTGTCCAAGGCCGAATGAAAATTTTCCAAGGTTATAAAAGTCATACCGATCTGTAACTTTGTGACCAACATTTATGAATAGGTTTTAAAAAAATATATTTAAGAATTTCAATAAAATCAATTTACAGCGTGAATAATGGGTTGACAAATCGAATGTACCTTTTTATTGTGCATCGGAATTTATATTTGAATTACCAATTGATTATTACAGTAAACCTCCATAAGTGCACGCCCTCTGGACTGAACTTTAATTATGTGCACTTAGAGAATAATAAGAGTGTATTTATAGAGGTTATGTATATTTGGGCCCAAATTTAAGTGTGCATTTAGAGAGGGTGTGCACTTATAGAGGGTGCACTTATGGAGGTTTTACTTATTATTTTTATTTTTTGGCCATTATCTGTAAATTCCCCATTTAATAATGCCAAAATTACATCTCTAGGTCAATGTCATAAATTATTGGGCTGGGCCAAATTTAAAATAACATGGTCCGGTTCATCCAGCAGGCTTTTTTCTTTGGCCAGATCTGAGCTTAAAAGTGTTTTCGAGCCTGGATTTGAACTCAAGCAATGCTGACCCGACCTATTTTGGACCCTTTACTTGAACAAAAAAATAATTGATCAAGCATTATAATCTGAATCATATAATACTTGACATATTGAATCATTATTAATCTTAGGTGGTTATATTGTGGTAAGGTTTATTTTAAACTTTAGTCTTCGGATATTTCTCCTTTTTTTTTCTTTCTGGACAATCAAAATTTAACTTTCTGTTGTCTTTTTAGGCGTTCGTATTACTCACAAGATTAGGTGACGTGGCCACATCATTTTTTGATTTTGAGAAATAAAACAATATCGATATAGTCACCTTATTTCACCCAATACTAGTGAAACGCAATATTTCCTGAAATAGGAACAATAATTATAATTTGTACTAATCAGACTGTTTTTTCGCCTGCCCTGTTTAACGTTTATTACTGTATTACGTAGTTACTGTATATCTGGTTTTTGTTAAACCTATGTAGGTACGTACGTACTTACGCACGTAGCTCTTTTTTTTCTCCCATTTAACATACGAAGGAATTAATATAAACTTTACCAAATGAGTGCCAATTCATATGATAAATATAAACGTCCAAAACATAGCTGCAATAAACCACTAACCGGTGATAACTGGTGCAAGCATTGTAACTCTAAACACTTTGAAAAAGAATTTGGAACATGGACAAGTGATAATAATCACGTTGATGAACTTATTCAAAAAACTCAAACTGAAGCAAATGATCACAATAAAGTATTAGAATGGATTCGATTTAAATCAAAAGAAATTTTTTGTGTTGGATTCCTAGCAGAAGGTGGCAATGGGCATGTATATAAAGCTAAATGGAAGAGTGGTCCTATTGAATATTATGACGAAGAAGTTAAAGGTTGGCACAGATCTGGCGAGATCGATATTGTTCTTAAAAGTATAAAAGATTCAAAGGATATAACTGATGAATTTTTTGAAGAGGTATTAATTTAATGTGCTAAATTATGAAACCTTTATTCGCAATTAATTCATTTTTAATTTTTTTTCTTATTTTATATATATTTATAATATATCTATTTTTTTTAGATAAAACAACAAATGACCTCATTTAGACAATTCAGCTATATTATTAGATGTTATGGTATAACTAAAATTCCTGACTCCGATAATTACATGATGATTATGGATTATAAAAAAGATGGTAGTCTCCGAAAATATTTGGATAAAAACTTTAGACTTTTAAAATGGCGACAAAAACTAAATATTTTATACACGGCGATTAAAGGTCTTTTGGATATCCATAAGGCAGACTTAATGCATAAGGATTTTCACAGCGGAAATATTATTATTTCTGACAACTTTTCTTACATAGCCGATTTTGGATTATGTAAAAGTGTCAATTCTAATGCTCAAAGTGGTGTTTTTGGGGTAGTGCCATATATTGCACCTGAAGTATTATTTAATAAACCGTACACAAAAGCAGCGGACATTTATTCTTTTGGAATAATTATGAATGAGGTTGCGTCAGGTCATCCCCCATATCATACGATTCCACATGATCAATACCTTATGATTGACATTGCTAAAGGACGTCGTCCAGTACCTAATGAAGACATAACACCACCAGCCATTATTAATTTAATTGAACGTTGCTGGAATGAAAATCCCAATGACAGACCAGACGCTAATGAATTATTTAAAACATTTAGTAGTTTCATGCAAAAAGAAAGTGAAATACAGACTAAATTTGATGCTATTGACGCGAAAATGAATTCTAACATATCTTCACCGGAATTTTCTCCATCTCTAACTTACACAATTTCCAAAGATTCAATATATACTAGTAGACATCTTATTCTTCCAGGTAATTACAAATTATATACAAAAAATTACTTTAAAAGCATCATCATGCAATATTAACGTTTAAATTTAATTTTAGAATTATCTATTCCGTTCGACTATTAATTTAATAATAAAAAATAAATTAATTGGGTCAAATCATTTTTGTACATGACGACAAGGGTAGAATCGACATCAAAAAAAGTATATATAATGTTCAGGAGATTGTTTTATAGACAATTTTGGGGTTATAAAGCTATTTTTTTTTTACCTTTTTGTATATTTTTATGTTTCTTTTACGTTCCGAAATTTTTTAGTGTAGTGACTTGCCATAACCGAACGATATAGTCATAGAGTAAAAAAATTGGTGGTCCCATGACTAATTCAACAACGGTGCTATCCTAATTTCTTCTAAAAATTAATATTTACATTGGGGTAAAATAGAAATGATATATCTTAATTTTTATGCCAAAAAAACTTTTCTTTAAAAGCAAATTTATGAATTTTTGCCTTCATTTTATTTTACTTTGAATTTGCGTTTACCAAAAATTTTACATCATGATCATTTCATTTTCCATGATCAATTATAGAAGGAAACAGTTAAATTGTTTCAACTTAAAAAAGATAAATGCTCTCATACTTTAATATTATGTAAATAATATAATTATATTGTAACTCTTCTATATTGCTACGCTTGTTTTATAGTGTATGAAATTTATCTATTATTCAAAATGCGATTATTTTAAATGTGAAATTTTAAACGTACTATTTGGTTTAAAAAATTCTTTAATATAATTTTTGTTATTTTGTAATTATAACTATCCTTTAATTGAATTTTACAAGCACAAATCTATCCTTTAATTGAATTTTACAAGCACAAATTGACTTTAATCATTGATTAGAATACATATCACTTCACAAACAACGCTTCCATATATAATTTAAAAGTTAACTTAAAAAATTACTTTATGTTTAGCAATTTTTAATTGATTATTGGTAACTATTTTCTGTAAATAAATATGTATGATATAATGAAGTGTTATTTTGAAATTTTGTTTTAAGAATATTAGAATTATTGTATAAATGTAAATGACGAGATAGTTGTTCGCGAAACTTGCTTATGCATTACGGCGAATTTGCGAAGTACCCCGAAATTTGAAAATTTTGTCCATTAATATGTCAATATAGATTTTACTGAGATAATCAACATTCCCTAAGTTATGATGCGTCATTTTTAATAAATTCCTATGTCTAACGAGATGCGTCAGGGGTGGGAAGATGGATTAGCTTGTGGGGAAAATGGGTTAAACTCGTTATCGATACAGAACAGAGTTTTTTTCGGGGTTTAACATTGATTGATTAATATATAATTTGGTAACCAAAATCTAAATTTGAGGACCAAATGATTGGATTTGGTGACCAATTGTTTCTTAAATTTCGCTAACGCGTAACTTTAATACTTAATTAGAAAAGAGTACATACTCAAGCAGATATCAATTAGAGTGTGCTATGAAAATTACATTTTTACATTGCTTATAATTTCGCATAATGGACTTCATGTAAATTTCACACATGATATATTATGAAACATGATGAAACTTAACTAGCTAGAATTATGGAATCATATGATCACAATTTACCCTAACGTTAGCTAATTATATTCTGGATTTTAGTGTCATCAGCAAGTTAATATGCTGCAAAATAAAGTATGAGATTCTAATTTTAATATAACATGTTTAAAAAAGGAGTAAAAATATTTTTCGATCGTGTAACCATACCAACCTTATTTGTTTCGGAACTGTCGGAGAAATGATTATTGAGGAAGTGATATGGATTCTATTTTTATATAAACCTTATCGTTATCGATATTAAAGGTTAAAGTTATCCAATCGTTTTAAAGGAATACAGGTACGTACGTACCGAAATTTTTAACAAAAAAGGACTCTTTATTAGCCTTATACGGTTCATTACGTGGCATATTCTTGTTTGAAATTAAACACAATCGACTTTAATGCGTTCGATCAATTACGTACGTACGTACGTACGTACTTATTATTTTCTTGAGTCTGTGCATTATGATTGCCTTGTAATAAATTTATCCGAAATTTCTTATGTAAACACAATGAATGTAAGTAAAACGAATATTATTATTACTAATCCTCATGAACCGCCTCTTATATGCATAATGCACAGATTTTCAAAATTCAACTAAGGCGTTACCAAAATTTTGAACTTGACTCCAACAATGAATCGTTAACAATTACGTTAATATTTTGAATTTTAATAATTCAATTCTAGTTGGATAATAAATTCAGTTCGATTTTATCTAAACATTTAGTATCGAAATGCGTCAATGCTAACACAATAGTTTAATCGTATATACAATAATTATGAAAATGTAAACGTGAATTCTTATTACAATACGTAATATGTTACAGTACTCTTAATGACTTAAGTTTTACAATTTTTAACATTGTTACATAAAATATTAATACGTACGTACGTACGTATTGTTTCTTTTACGCATAATAGTACTATAATAGGAAAAATTCTTGTTCAAAATTGGTACGTATGTACGCACGTACGTACGTAGAAATGAAATTGCTTGATGTTAAAAGTCCGGATGTTTAAATGATGAATTCGGGAATTTATACAAATTATGCATTTATAACATATTATTAAAGAAAATAAATATGGTTCCTGTCTATTATGTTAAATGGTAGACTGTTTAATTATATTTCAATCGAATATCAGGCGATAACATTATACAATCTCAAAATGCAGATTGTTCAATAAGATATTATTCATGTGCAATTTAGTGAAAAAAGCATTAACGTTATCTATTATGCAACATTTTAGACGTTGTTGCGTACCTACTAGAATATAACTGGTTCGTACAACGGAATCCGGCAATACTTGTACCCAAGCCATAGGTCATTGCTAAAGCCATAGATTGGGGTGCTCGTTAACGGGATGTATTCAATCATAATAAATTATAGTATAGTAAATAAAAATAGGTGTGGATATTTATATTTACAATAGCTAGAAACTGTTATTGTCATAAGTTGGGTAACAAATTCAAAATGGAATATATCGACGAATATCTAGTATTTAGCTTTGACGTTGTACATACGTAATATATATGCGTACTACTACTACGTATACTCATACGTAAGTATTTAATAAACTCCAATATTCATGTTTATCTACACATAGAACGTTCTTACCGGTTTATACAAGAAATGTTTTTGTTCTTATGATGGATTTTTAATAGTAATTATATAATAAAAATTTGTTCATTTATATATTATTATAAATTTACGTAAAAAACTTTGAAATAAGTTTTATTATTTGTTTTTTTTTTTAATCAAATCCATAAATTTAAAAAAAAATTTAATGAAAAAATGAGTTCTCAAGAAGATGAATTTACATCTATAAAAAAATTATTAAAAAACCTTTCAAATGAATTCTTAAACCCTCCTGCTATTTTATTAATGTGTGGTAATTTTAATCCCATTCATAATCATCATATTCAAATGTTTGAAAATGCCAAACTATTTCTAAAAAAAAAATATGAAATAGTTGCTGGTTATATTTCACCATCTTCTGCAAAATGGATTAATGGAAAATATAAAGATAAAGAAAGAACACCATTTCAAAACAGAAAAGAAATGATAGAAAAAGTCTTAGAAGAATCTTCTTGGATTGAAATTGATACATGGCAAGCATTATATTCAGAAGATATTGTCAATTGTTATCAAGTTATTAACAGATTAGAAGAATTTTTAAATAAAAATAATCAAATTCAACAAATTTTAAATCAAAAACAACTAAATAAATTAGAAATAATTTATATTTGTGGATTAGATGAAATATTTATTAATGATATAACAAACTTAAAAGATTATAAAATTATAATTTTTGAAAGATATTTTAATAATGAGCAAAATCAAAATTGGAAAAATGAATGTGAAAATTATTTAAATGAATTATATAATGATAAATGGACAAAATTTCAACATAATGTATCTTATATAGATCAAGATGAAAATAGTAATAATTTTAGTTCTACTCAAATTAGAACATTATTAAAACAAAAAAATGATAGTTGGCAAGAAATGTGTCATTCGAAAGTAACAAAATATCTTTTAGAAAATGATATTTTTAAATATTAAAATTTTAAACATGGAAATGTTTTCAGGTAAATATTACGCTTACCTTACGTTATATTGATATTACATACATATATATTAATATTCTTTTTTTATTAACCTGTAGAACTTTATTTTTTAACTCGTATATCCTCTATAACTTTATTTTTTAACTCGTATATCCTCTATACCTTTATTTTTTAACCCGTATACCTTATTTATTGTCATAATAACTATTTTTGTCATAAATAACTTTATTTTTTTAACATGTATAACTTTATATATTATAGTATATTAATAAAAGCATATACTTTAAGCTCATACGTAATTTATCGTAATTTACCGATATTTACACGATTCTATTTATCATTGATCAAAAGGCGAAAAAAGCTAATATTCGATTTCGAATTTTTAAAGCAAATTCTCCAATGGTCCAGTTACTTTACAAAATCAAGATCCGGGATTTCTAATAATGATTTCCAAATGAAACATAACCTTATGAGTATAATGCGGTACCAAATAATCTAGGAAATTTTCTAAATGCACTGATTTTCTTTTTTAAATAAAAGAATTTTACTGCGGAATTTATTTAAGCGAGATCGATCAATTTACAGATTTTCTATTCTCGAATCGATTTACTGTTAGTATAAGATTACATAAAAATTATCGGTTACACAACACGAATATATTTAATACGGGGTCAAATTGATCACCAACAGTTTTCTCACCGTAAAACCACTACCATGCAAGAACAAATAAAATATCTCAAAAGTCTTAGATCCGTTCGTGAACGTTCAAATAAAGTTTACGAAAAAGCAAAAACAAATTCTCTTAATCATTTTCAAGTAGATTTCTCGAAACTTCAAGATGTAGTCACCAAAGTAATCGCATTAATCAAACGTGATTATAAACAAATTAATGATATCCCACCACATAGTCGTTGGCGTCATTTTGATGTTGGAGGACATGCTCGTATTCAAACTCTTATAAATGAATGGAAATCTGTTTGTGATGAACTGGAAATAACACGTAGACTTTTAGATTTGTTCGTAATTTCTGTTTTATTAGATGCTGGAGCTGGAAATACATGGTCTTATAAAGAAAAAGAAACTGGCCATATTTATAATCGATCCGAAGGACTAGCCATAGCATCATTAGATATGTTTAAGTCTGGGATTTTTTCATCTTTAGATTCTCAGCCACATCAAGTTGATGGTACGTGTTTATAATTTAATTCTTTATAATAAAAAAAAAATTTATTTAACATGTTTTGGTTTATTCATGATATAGCGGATAGACTTGAAAAAATTAGTGTGGAAGACGTTTGTTTGGCATTTCAGGTTAATGAGAATAATCCTTTAGAAGGACTTGAAGGTCGTGCTAATTTACTTAGTCGTTTGGGCCATGCTTTGAAAATTCACTTGGAATATTTCAAAAGCAAAGATAATTCAGTAAGTAATACGTCTTAATTTTTAATCTTAATCATAATTGTTGTAAAAATTAATATTAATTATAATTGTTGTAAAAATCATTATCGTTGTAAAAATTAATATTAATTGTAATTGTTGTAAAAATCATTATCGTTGTAAAAATTAATGTTCATAAATATCCATTTAGCCACCAAGACCCGGAAACCTTATAGGTATTATTAAAAGAAGTTATATTATTCATGATACTATACTATATTATACTACACGCATGATTATTAACTTTATTATTACATAATAATTTTTTTTTAGATTATCTATTATCAGATTCTACAGTTAATGAAACTGGTACTTTCGTAAAACTTGATACATTATGGTCAGTTGTAGTTTATGGATTTTCGGAAATTTGGCCGCCAACAAGAACTTCTCTAGAAGGTGTATCATTAGGAGATGTTTGGCCATGCGAAGTACTTAAATCATCAAACACTAGTCCTAATTCTACAGATCATTTAGTATCATTTCATAAACTTTCTCAATGGCTTACATATTCTCTCATTGAGCCAATGATAAAAATATTAAGAATTACTTTTGAAGGACTTGAACAGATGACTGGATTACCAGAATATCGAAACGGTTTTTCAATTTAAATTTTAAATTGCTTTATTTTATTATTGAAAAGATTTTTTTTAACTTTTTTCATCGTTACATTACATTACAGGCGGTTTATTTGTAGATACTGGTGTACTAACTCTGAAACAATCAGATGTTGAACGTGGTATAAAATATTATAAACAAAACCTATTAACATCTAGTATTCAACCCGAAGTGGAAATAGTACCAATGTTTGAAGTTGATGACTCGGTAGTGGTTGAATGGCGTGCTATGACGGTTATTTTATTAGATGAGGTTGCTGATATGGTAAGAAATACGCTCGAATTATCAAGAGAACAACTTTCTTTGGCTCAAGTTCTTGAAGCTGGAACTTGGAAGGTATAATTTAAGGTATTAATTATGAATAAATTCTATAGGTTTAGAGTTTTTACCTTTTTTTTCAATAAACTATAGGCTGGTCGCGAAATTGCAGCCTCGTTACGCCCTATCACTCGTGGACCACCAATTACTATTAAATCTGATGGAACAGTTTTTTGATTACTAAATCTAATCACATTAAGTTTGATGAAACAATTTTTTAAATTATTAAATTTAATTATAACGATTTGTTCTTTATAGATCATACATACATTAACTATACAAACCTTATTTATAGCCGTTGATGAATTTAAATTTATCTATCATCCATTAGAATTTATCAACTTTTATGATTTATTAATATCAAATTTAAAATGTCTGTTAAAATTATACGGATTATTTATCTTTCAAAGATATTAATCCAAGATTATATATGTAATTATCTTATAGTCAGTTTAATGCGTAATAATTGTTTAATCAAACTGTTTTCATTAAAAACAACCTTCAGATTTAGAGTAATAAATAATTAGATTGGCTGGAATTTTGTAATTAGTATGTAAATAATTGTGGCAGCTGAAGCTGTAATTTTGAAATATTTTACCGTAAGTCGCGAAATAACGCACACCTGCGCGTTATTTCGACCACCTACACGTTATTTTGAATACGCGCATGTGCGCTATTTCGAAACATATTTGCTTTTTTTTAAGCGTAAGATGTTCAAAATGGTGCCCATGTGCGGTATATAAACATCATGTTATAACAAGTAATTATACTGCCCGACACTGACATTAATATATATATATATATATATAATAGAGGAACAACATTCTCAATGATAGCCCACTTAAATTGTAGTATACACGTTGTGGGACCCGAATGGACCCTGGCCGTTCGGGTGGGATATTACTTAATTAGGGAAGGAGTCGATCGCATCCG
>CAJVQA010006937.1:0-14341 GCA_910591915.1 Cetraspora pellucida | reverse complement strand
TAACAATATGTTTGAATAAACAGACCTGAGGCATGACCTCACCTTAACTCCAAAAAAAAAAAAAATAAAAATAAAAATTACACAAAGCTGGTCAAAACATGTAATACATAAACTATTAAAGACCATTTTAACTATAACTTCTAGCCAATTAACAAAACTATTATAGCACTAAATAATAGTAAAGAAATTAAAGATTTTATTTTATATAAACTAAATACACAACTTAAAATTACCAAATACTTACAGCAATCCTCTTAAAATTCAAATATCATAATCTAGCATTCTTTTTATCTTTTACTAACAACAAACAAATCAAACCAACTCATCAAGTAAAATTTGATGATCTTTTTCAAAATGCAATCAACAAATACAAAATATAACACAAAATTACCTTAACTAACAAACAAACTAAAAATCAAATTTAGCTTAAACTTTGACAAAAATTAGTTATTAAATATCTTACTAATCTAAACTTCAGAAATCTAAAACTTGGCCAAGCAATACAAATTATAAAATATTGCAAAAACTTTATTAAAGCAACATCTATACAAGACAACTAACATATACAAGATGCAATATATTAAGCATATAAAGAAAAAAAGCAAGACCTATCAGACATGCCTCAGAATATAGATGCAGAAATAATAAGAATCTTATCATTTAAATTACCAATTGAGAAAAAATTATTAACAAAAGCAGTAGCAACTACTTTTCATATTCTATTCAACTTCAAAATTTTGTCTAATGCCTACTTTGTGATCTTATTTGAACTACCACAAAATGTGTCTGATATAAAAGAAAAACTAAAACAATATTTTTTAATTACAGATTCAAAACAACTAGCAAATCTCAAATATCTTAGAAATAAGTTAGCAGCCCACTATAATTTTACAAGAATATCTTTTAACTATTTTACATAATTTTCAAAAAAAGAATCACTATCTACAACCTATTATTAACTAAACAGTTATGTATACTCACTGTTTTTTTTAATACAAAAAATAACAAAAGACTATACAACAAGTAGCAGACTACTTTATAAATACTACAAGTTTAAAACTATACCTAATGACTATTTTAAATAAAGATCATTTCTTCCAAAACAACTCAAAGATATCAAAACTATTTTCTTATATACATATTCTATAACTGATGACAATCAAGCAAAAAAGTTTCTAACAGAAGTCAAAAAAAATATAAAGTCATACTTCTAATTAGTTCAAACATTATAATAGCTAACCTAACTGACAAACCAAAACTGCCAAAAGATTATAACCAAATAACTCAATTCAATATCATAGTACCTATTACCTCTTCTAGACAACTTGTAGACATAGCAAGATTACTAAGACAAGAATACTACTTTTTAAAAATTTTAAGCAGCTGAATTAATATAATACAAAAAACAACAACACATCAAGACATTATTAAAAAACCTGACCTATTACAATTACTCATACAATTTCAAGAAGTGTTAGAAAAAATTATAAATAAAATATATATCAATATTTCAATAAAAAAACAACAAGACAAAAATGTGACAACCTAGTAAAGTGGTCAGGTTGTCAACCCTTAAATAGCAGTTCTAGAGTTCAAATCCTATAAATGATGAATTTTAGAAAATAGGTCTGTGTTACAGTAACTGTTTCTGTTAATCAGTTGGATTAGTGTATCTGTAACCTTCAGTTGCACTATTTTGAATGGGAGCTTAGGGCATCTATACTAAGTATAATATTACACTCATATAAAGAAATGTATAACCAGTATTGCATAAGACTTTGGTGCAAACCTATAATAAGACCACTGGGTGCAGAAAGTGAAGAAACTGAAAAGTTAGAAATCTACTTGGAAATTCTGAATAAAGAGGTGGCACAAAAACTTTCAATAGTGCTGTCAAACTGATGGAAGCTTATGAAACATCCTCAAAGAAATAGATGGATAAACCAGATAGCAAGATATATAAAAAAGCATATAACCAACCAAGCTACTAAAATTGCCAAAAGAAAAAGATACTAAGATATACTATATAAAGCCATCTAGATTGGAAGTTCAGGAAGTCTTATTAGTTCTGAATAGCAGTTAGTAGAAGATAATAAAGAGGATATCAGAAAGATGGGTACTGGGGTTTTGGATAAATCTTACAAGAATAAAAGCAGTTTAATGGTTAGCTGTAACTGCAAGTAATAGTTTAGGCCAAAGTGATACTAGATAAGCTGTAAGTATGAAATACAGAATGTACTGATAGGTTTAGTACAAAGTTAAATATAACTTAGTGATTATGACATATCTTTATCAGTTTATTGAAGTTATTGGTAGGGTGTATTGAATACAAGATCAGAGTGTTTAAATAGAGGTCCTACAGGTAGGTCCTAAATATAGCAACTAGTGTAGAACCTTTAAGCAGACTACTTAAATTAGACAATGACTAAAGTTGTACAAGTAGCTAGTTGTACACTCTTTTTATAATCACCTCTGTGCTGTTATGTTAATAGATGCTAGCCAACTAATACTACCAATAAATTTCTAAGTTACATGTACTCATCTTAACATTTAAAAAAAAACAAAAAAAAAACAACAAAACATAATATTAACTTTTGAAATACTTCAAAAACACTTTAACATACCTACTATTTCTGACTACTTACTAAAATTATTTCTATTCTCAGAACCTATATGGAACATTTTTATCTAACAACTATGACTCAAAAATACCAAACCAACAAAAATTTTAACAAAGTATACAAACAACAGACAATTCAAACATTATAACTTACAATGTATAAGGTCTTAACAATAAACTAAAATTTCAAATATGGCTTGAATTTTGTCAAAAATTATAATATAATACTATATTATTAGTATAACTAAAATTAAAATAGCTAAATCAGCATATTCAGAACTTATACTATCTAATTCATATTATAAAATCTATATAACAAACTGTAATACTAATATAGCAATTAAATAAGAAGCAAGTATAAGCACAATAATTGTTATTATATTCTCATTACAACTATACATATACAACATTATAACTTTATCTAATACTGCCATTGCATTAGACTTTTATTTTTCTAACAACAAATATATTTACATAATTTTAGTATATCTATTTTTTAACAACAAAAAGCTTAATGCAGATATACAAAATAAAGTAGCAATATGGATTTAAGAAGCAACAAATAAAAACTATAATACAATAGTACTAAAGGACTTTAATTACAATTTATTTTATTTTTTTTTTAAATATTAAGGTGAGTACTTGCGAATTAAAATTTTATTAATAGTATATTTGACTAATAGTTACATTATAATTACAAGAAGCAACTATAAAAAAAGTATACAATTAGTCACTCATATAACTTTAGTTATTGTCTAATTTAAATAGTTTGCCTGAAGGTTCTATACTAGCTGTTATACCTAAAACCTGCTTGTAGATTACCTATTTAACTACTCTAGTTTCTATATCCACCTACTTACTTCTGCCTACTAATGATCCTGATTAATACTAGTAAAAATATGCCATGACTACTAAGTCTTTAAAGCAGTTCTTTAAAACCTTTGACCTTGTATTAAATCTTTTAGAATCTTCTGTATTCTATTATTACAGCTGACCTAGTATCACTATAGTCAAGACCAATATTGGCAGTTAGGATATACTATTAAACTGCTATGTTCTTGTAGAGTTTACTCAACCCTGGTACTAACTTCATAACATATTCTTACTACTTTGGTATTTAATTCAAGTTCTACCAAGCTGCCATTCTAGATAGCTCAGAAAGGTAGGCTGTAACTATACTTTGGTTTACATGTTTGTTAACATATACTCTTTTCTTCTGAAATCTAAAAATTTTAGCAGTCTGGATAGTTCATTCAGTTCCTTCTTAAAGACTAGCATATTTGCTTAGTTTCACAAGTTCTAGCTCTGTTTTATAGATCTAGTCTTTACAATAGCACTGTCAAAAATTCAAATTACCTCTCTACTTAGGTCTTCCAAGTAGGCTTTTATCTTTCTTCATTTGGTTTTTATAATTTACATAGTCACAAGAACTTATTATAAGTTTGCATCACCTGGTACTGGTTTGCATTCTTTCATATAACCACAAACCTTGTTCCAAAGGACAATGTCACATAACTGTTACACAAATGCTATATGATCTGCCAGTCATGCTAGTGTGATACAAGTAACAGGTATCTTATTCTAACTAATTGTAAAAGACAGTTAACTGTAACACGGAGAGGATTTTCAAATTTTCTGTTGATACTAAGATTTGAACTCTGGATCTGCTATTTAGAGGTGGACATTCTGACCACTTTACTAGGTCATCACACCTCTCTTTAATCACAATTTATCAAAACATTCTAATCAAGATTTATATATATTTAGAATAATGAAAAAACAAGAACTTAAAAGTGCAATATAATACTTTGATATAATAGAACCTACATAGATCAGACAAGATAAATACAGTCAAATAAATAATATTTGAATACCAATAACAATTCTTTATTAATATGACAAAATCAATTAATATTACTAAACAAAATAATAAATAGTGACTACCAAATACTTAAAATCAACTAGTAAATTAATTTAACTATTAAAACACAATATAAAAAAAGATACAAACATTGAATATATAAATACAAAATATAACAAAAAACACTTAGAAAAACTATTCTCAAGAAATTAATTAACAATTATCTATTATAAAAATCTCAAAAACAATTACAAATATACAAGAATTAAACAAAACTTAAAATCAGCTTAGTAACATAATTACAAAAATAGCAAAAAAGCATATACCTAGAACAAAAATAAGTTCAAAAGCATATTATGTATTTTCAAAACAAATTACAAAATTATACAGTGCTTTAATAAAAATCAACAAACTAATATAAAAATTAAAAAACAATACCAATATAACAAATTTAGAAGACACAAATGCATTTATAACAAAAATAAATAAACTAGCAGAAACACAAATTCCAAGAATTGATCAATTTAAATTAACACAAGCACAATATAATCAACTTTTACAACAACTTAAAGAATATTAAAAATTAATACATACTATAAAACAAACAGAAAACAACATAGCACATAGAGAAAAAATCAACTAACATATAAATAATTGATACAACAACTTTTAAGCAAATATAACAAAATTGATCAACAGCATACTAAATCAATACATAAACTCTGTGTATTTCAAAAATATCAAAACAGAAAACAAAATATACTTATTTACTAAAGAGATCAAACAAAAAATATAACAATACTATGAAATGTAAACAAAATACAATAATTCTAATATCCTTTTATGAAAACAATAGCAAGCAGAATATTAACTAATAACACATATACAAGCAACTTGGTACAACTACTTATTATAGTCTATATCAATAGACAAACTCTGATTAGTTAAAAAAGAGACACCACTAAATAAAGCTTCTGGGTTACAACAAATAAGCAATGAAATGCTTAAACATCTAAAAGATAAAAGTTTATTACATCTGCTAAATTTACTTAACACATGCATACTTATTTAAACTAAATATACTTAACACATGCATACTTTTTTAAACAATACTAAAAACCTAGAAACAAAATACAATATACCTTATATCCAAGAAACCAAAGTTCAATAAACAACTTAATCAAACAAGACCAATAACACTAATTGAACATATAAAAAAATTCTTACTAATTTTTAACAAAAAGAATTAGCAATGTTTATACTTAATATCCAATATAGCATTACTAAATATGTTAATATCAATACTAATTCATATGCTTACTCATATTTTAGAAGATGCATATAGCAATAACAATCAACTTTGGCTATTATTCTAGAACATGTCTAAAGCATATAATTCAGTTTATATACTATTACTTAAAATTGCACTGCAAAAAATAAAAATACTTATAGCAATAGTACAACTTATTACCAAAATTTTTATAAACAGAATCAACTATATAATTACAACTCTTGAAATACAAAAAATTATACTGTACATAATAAAATAGATCAAAACAAAACAATTTCTTCACTATTATAAAGAATATACTATAACCTTCTAATAATAAAATTGCAACAAGTTATACTAGATATATACTTAAAACATATACTAATATATATAAACCAAATCAGTCAGTGATCAAAAAGAGCTTCTTAGTACTGGCATATATAGATAACACACTGTAGATTGCTTTAACAAAAGAATAGCTACAAGCAATAGTTAACACTGCAACAACTTTCTTTCAGCTAACAAATATATAAGTTAATCCAAACAAATCTATACTAGCAACAGTAACAAAAACTATAAGTCTAAAAATACAAATTGACAACACAACTATTAAATCAATTAACACAAAAGCAAATTTTTATTTTCTTGGATGTTGGTATACAACAAGCAAAAAACATATATCAAACTAAAAAATAATAATAAAAAAAGCAGCAAGTGCATTAAAAAGACTGCAACAAACCAAGATTACTAACAAGCAAGCAATATATATAATAAATACTATAATTCTTACAATAATCATATGGGGTCTTTGCCTTAAAAATGACTTTATAGGACATAGTAAATCATATAATCCAAACTTGATTTTCAAGGCAAAGACCCCATATATCAAATACAAAACACAACTCTGTCAACAACAATCTGCAAACAAATAACAAATAAGTATACAAATATTATAAAACACAAAGCTGAACTAGCATCAAGCATATCCAACTCAATGATACACTATTACAGAATATATGAACTTAAAACAATAAAAAATATACAAACTCAACAACACATATTAGTGATAAGTTACTTATTTAACTATTCTCTATTCAGTACATCATCATTTAAAATACAATTATAACAGCTACAGAATGCAGTTGCAACAAACAAATTAATTTTATTCTTATATTCAAAAACCTTTCTAACAACAAAAACATATACAATAACAGTAACAATAATTAATATCTGTTATACAAACAATATTGCATTAAATAACTAAGCCAATCTATAATCAAAACTACTAACAACAATAGGCACATCAATTAACACTATTCTAAATAATATGTTAATGGCATGCAAGATTAAAAATACATTAGATAAGATAAATCTATACTATATCAAACAATTAGTATAAAAAATCAAACTTTAACTTAAACATGACATGCTCTAGCATATATGATACAAAAAATACCAAGAGACAAATAACCAAAATAGTTTAACAAATTAATAACAACAACAAAAGACTGGCTTTAACACAATAGCATAATGCTAGTTCAACCAAACCTATTTATTATACAAAACACAATACCTGAAAAAAAGAAATAAATAATACACAAATACAATATAATTAGAAGAATAACAAGCATAAATAACAAATATATAAACATTCAACATTGGGTTCAAAATAACTCAAATCAATTGCAATAATGTCTAGGTTGCAATCACTCTAACAAAAAACCAAAGAACAATAAATACAAAATAAAAATACAATGATCTGCTAAGATACTTATGATTCAAGTTAACTGTAAAAAACAACTAGGAAGTTTAAAAACAAACATAATATATACAAATGAAGAAAATAGAGGAAACATATACAAAATACCAAAATTAAATCAACCAAACACTTATATTCTTAGAGCAAATTATAGCAATATTGACAAAGCAATATCAGATCTAAAAGCAAAACAAAGAATATAGAATTTGCACAAACAAATAAATAGTCTATGACTAAAAAACTTTGAAATTGTACTAAATATACAAACAAAAAATATCAATAATATACCAACAACAACTGCATGCTAATGGATAACAAATAATGAAATTCAGCTATATTATACAACTAACAACTGGCTATCAAATTAAAAAACATTATACAATGCAATATCATGCATAATTCTAGTACTATTGCAAGACACTAATATAAACATACAATGCAATTACAGATTTACAATATATATGATACAATTAGTAAAAAATACTTTAAGCTATAATATAACATAACTACTTAGAATAAATAATAGTAACAGATAGCTAATACTAAAAGCACTGGCTGCAAGAAAGAATATATTATAATCAATACAATATAACCAACATACAGATAAATCTACAATAAGTACAGACCTGTATTAAACTGATATTATATATACAAATATAAGAAATAATATATTTACAATAAGCTAGAAAGAAAAAACAATTAAGCACATCCCAAAACATTTTATATAGCATGTTTAAAATGCATAACAAATAGCAATATAGCATTCACAAAATCAAAACACCAAATAGGATCAAATATAGAAAAACATAAATTAAAATAACTTCTATAACCATATAAACTATAATAAAAGTCCAACAGCATGAAGCACAAATTTCAAGCATTCATATATTAAATTATTTAAACTAAAACTTATCTTAGATGAACTTTTTATACAAGTAAATTTACACAAATGATATCTTAAAAACACATGACACAAGACTGTCATAGATGTAACAATAAATATGAAACAAATGTCTACTGGCTTATCTGTTACAAAAACAAAATAAAACTGCAAACATTAGTTAAAAATACAACAACAAAAGTACTACAAAAGTACAAAGCACTTACTTATCAAACCCAACCTACAATTGCTAACAAACATACTTAAACAAACAACATATAATGCATCAGATCTAAATTCAACAATATTAGCAATAACTGATTAAAATACAATAAATCAAGTCAATAAATTAGTAACAGATTACAAAAAAAACACAACTTTCTGTGTTATATATTGCACAAAATTATAAATAACATATACAAAGAACTATAAATACTATGATGCAAAGAAGTAGCAAAAATTGCCTAAGGCAGAAAAAATAAAAAAATAAAAAAAATAAATCAAAAAGAAATAAAAAAGATAAACAAATGCAGGAACAAACAAACAATACAACAGTAATAAGTCAAGAAACAGTAGCTAATCAAGCAATAAACAAAATCAATAAATAGGTCCTATTATTCCAAAAGCACAATACTCCTCTAGCCATCATCAACAATATTATAGACTAAGTAAAGTTTTTGATTCTGCTTAGCAAAGTATAGGTTATAGATAAAGTAGTTAAGTTTTAGTTTTATTAGAAGTAATATATTACTATATGTAATTATTGATGTACTACATATATTAAATTTTAATAAAAAAACTGAGGCAAAACCTTGCTTTTTTTTTTAAAAAAAAAATCTAGTGTTTGCATTACCTGATTTGTCAGGTTGCATTTCTCTGTATAACAAGTTACACAAATGCCCTATGACCTGTCAGACATGCTAGTGTGATTGCCATTACAGATATTCTAATTCAATCATTAATAACAATTGCTATAATATAAATATTACATAAGTAATTATCTAAATTTTTGTCAGCAATAGAATTTAAACACCTAATCTACCACTTGGAGAGTTAACAACCTGACTACTTCACTAGATCACTACACCTTCTAGATTAAAAAGTTTAGTAAATCAAGATAAAATAGATTTATAAATAAATTTTTTAATATATATATATATATTATTCTATAGTAGAATATATAAATTATTAGCTGTTGTAAGCTGTTTAATAAAGAGTATTTTATTGATTTAAAAACTGTTAATTAGAGAATAGTAGTCTTAGTGTAGTGGTTGGATTGTTATCTTCCAAGTAGCAGATCTAAGATTCAAATCCTACCTATAATGAAATTTGAAAATCAACCTGTATTATGACAAACTGTCTCTTGATAATCAGTTGGATTTGTGTATCTGTAACCTTAAATCACACCATCTTGAATAGGAGCTTGGAACATCTATGCCAAGTGTAATATTACACATACATAGAGGAATGTTAATAACTGGTATTGTATAAGACTTTGATACAAACTTATAATAAGACTACTGAGCACAATAAACTAAAAAACTAAAGATTCAGAAGCCTACTTGAAAATTCCTGAATAAAGAGATAGCATGAACTTTTGACAATACAGTCAGACTGATAGAAGCCCATGAAATACTTCCAAAAGAATAGGTAAATAAACTAGATGTCAAGATGTATAGAGAAGCATATGACCAACCAGACTGCCAGAATCACTAAAAGAAAAGAATATATAAGTATATTATATTAGACTATCTGGATTGAAAGTTAGAGAAGTCCTGTTGGTTCTGAGTAGCAGTTAGTAAGAGATGATGAAGAAGACATTGCGATGATAGGTTCTATGGTTCTAGTGAACTTTACAAAGGTAGAAATAGTATAACATAGCAGTTAAATAGGTAACTTCTGTAACTGCAAGTATTAGGTAACTATAACATATTACATAAAACTAGATTAGCTATATATAGAACACAAAAGATTCTAGTAAGTTTCTTGTCAAGGATAAACTAGTTCTAAGGGTCTCAAAAGCATTGGATACTTTGGATAAGTGTAACTCAGAAGATGTTTCTGTGATCACAAATTAGATTACATATGCAAAGAGTTTAAATAAGCAAGACTCATAGTTGGCTTGCAGGTATGGCACCTAGTATAGAACCTGTATAGTAATGTATAGCCAGACTACTTAAATTAGGCACCAAAAGTGCACATATGGCTAGTTGTAACCTTTTATATATAGAAGCTCCTGGAGGCATCTGTGTTCAAATACTTAAATAAAAACATCAATTCCCAAAGACAAGAACTTTAATGTTAAAAAAAAAAAAAAAACTGTTAATTAAAGAATAAAAAATATTAGATAAAAAACTATTATATATTGTTTTTGTAAATGTAGAAATATTAACTAATAGTAAATTTAGTGAGTTGTTAAGTAAAAAAAAAATGTTAAAATTGTTTAAAAGTGAAAGTTAAAAGATAAATATAAAGTTTTTTGTTTTTAATGAAAATTTAAAAAAAATATTTAGGAAAAAAAAAGTTGATATATTTTAGTTGGCTAATTTTTAATTCTGATTACACTAATATGTTTAAGAAGAGAAGTAATATAAAAAATATATTTAATTATAAATATTGCTACTTTTTAAATCAGATGTTAAAACATTAAAAGTTTAAATAATAATAAGTTATAAGAAGAATATTGTATATGTTTTTAGAAAATGAAATATTTTTTTTGTTATAATAGAAAGTAACATGATAGTTTTTATTGTTATATTTTTAAAATTGATAGAATTTGTAAAAGATATTTTAAAGATGATTGTAATATTATATTGAAAAAAGTGAATATTTGTTTAAGTGTAAGTTTTTTATATTTAATTAAAGTAAGAAAGTTTTTAATTTTGTTTTAAAGCATCTTAAATATTAGTTTAGTTAAACTGTTTTTATCAAAATAGATATCAAAATATTATATAGTTTTATAAAGTTTATATAAAGATATTATTTGATTATTTAGTAGAGATTTGGTATAATAAAGTTTAGTTTATTTTTGTTTTAAAACATATATAAAAGGTCAGATTTAGTTAAATTAATTTTAATATTATTTAAGTTGTAAAGTTGTTGAGTATTATTAAGAATACATTAAAGAGATTTAGAACTTACATTATATCAAACAGTGTTATCTATAAAGGCTATAGAAGGTATTGTAATAAAAGATGATAAAATATTTGAAATAATATTAAGAAATAAAAAGAAGCAATTTTGAGTAAATAGTTGTTATATTTGTTGTAAATAAAAGTAAAAATAGAATTATAGTAAATTTTCTAAAGTAAAAGTAAATAAGTTTTACCTTATTCAATTTCCAATTTAATATAAACAAATAATATAATGCTGTGTATAATAATAATTCTTGTTTGACAATTTGTATTAAGTTTAGTAATAAGTTAGATTTCTTTTAAAAGAATACCAATTTTTTTACCAATATGGATATGTTAATTTTATCAAAGGCTTTAAACATATTTTAAAACATTATTTATACTTTTTTTGTTAAAATGTTTGTAATATTTAATAGTATTATTAAGAAAAAAATCAAAACACAACTCTCCCTGATGATCACTTGTACCGAATTTCACACCAACAAAAATGGAAAACTTATTGGAGAAAGCAGAAGAGGCTACTATAAAAATAACGGTTTTTATAAAGGTCAAAGTGGTTCTTCTACACTGGACTCCTTTATATATTTAGCAAGCAAACTAAAAGTGTGCATATACAAGATAACTGGCAGGAGGTGCCCTTGTATAACAAATTTTAGTAGAAGTTTCAGCTTCTGTTAACAAAGTTAAAATAGTAGACCTTATAGAAGAACAATAAGCAAGTTTTCAACATATTCACTAGAAATTCAAAGATATCTGCTAACTAAACATCATTACTATATTCTTTGCTTAGTTTTTGACAGAAGTTTTTACAAGAAATGAGAATTTAGCATACTCTCTATGAAAGATCTACAAAAATCATCCATTTTGAGAATAGGAAAATTATTCCTTTCCTGAAATTAGAAGTAACTCTAATTGGAGTAAAAAGGTCAGCTGTAGAACTGATGGGAAAGAAATTAAACACCAACATCTTTATCATCAAACAATATTTATATATAATATAGACCTATTTCTAAAATAGTGATTAAAAGTAGCAGTACAATATAATTTTTACAATTTGCTTTGGCTGAAGCTTTGGCCATCTTTTTGTTTTTTCTTTTTCTTACTATTATGTGTTTGTTTTGCTGTTTTGTTTTGATTTGGGGTTTGTTTATTTACTTTTGGTTTTTTTTAGTCATTTTTTTATTTGTATTTAATTTTATAATATCCTTCTTTTTTTGGCTCTTTGAGAAGAAAGAAGAATTTAAAAAAAAGATTGAAGACAGTTAATGCTTGTCCTGAAAGAGAGAAATCCTTTCTGATATAACTTTAAGTAGTCAGATAAGCAGTCTATCTCTAATTAGAGTAGTGCAGCAGGTCACACTTAAATACTAATAGGGTAGCTAGGTGATGCTGAACTTAGTTATTAGAAAATTCTATGTAATTATTGTATATAGTTTTAAGAATCTTAATAAAGTACTAGCATGGCTGCTTAAGAGTAAAAAAAAAAAATATTTGACTATTTTGATTTTTTATTAATTTAATCTAAATTAGTCTTTTTTGATTCTATATCAAAAAAATAGTACTAAATTTTAATAAAATTCAGTGTTTTTGATTTCTACTTTCAAATTTAAATAATTATTTGACTGAATTTGATAAGTTTGAGTTTAGTGTCTGATAGCATCAAATTTAACAGAAATTTAGTAATTATAATTACCTTTAAAATAAAACATTGAACTATATCTAAATATTAAATTAAAGCATATTATAATTAGTCTTATAATCAAAAAATTAAACTATATTTAACTTTATAATTAAGCATTAAATTATATCTGAATGTAAAATTAAACTATATTCAACTTCATAATTAAGTATTAAATCATATCTGAATATTAAATTAAAGTACATATAATCAGTCTTATAATCAAAAAATTAAACCACATTTGACTTCATAAATTATATCTGAATATTAAATTAAAGCATATTATAATTAGTCTTATAATCAAAAAATTAAACTATATTTGACTTCATAATCAAGCATTAAATAATATTTGAAAATTAAATTAAAGCATATCATAATTAGTCTTATAATCAAAAAATTGAACCACATTTGACTTCATAATCAAGCATTGAATAATATCTGATTATTTATTAAAATGCATTATAATAAGTTGTATAATCAAAAAATCAAACCACATTCGACTTCATAATTAAGTATTGAATTATATCTGAATTTACAATTAAATCATATTCGATTTCATAATCAAGCATTGAATCATATCTGAATATTAAATTAAAGCATATTATAATTAGTTTTATAATTAAAAAGTTGAACTATAATTGACTTTGTAATCAAGCATTAAATCATATCTGAATATTAAATTAACACATATTATAATCAGTCTTATAATCAAAAAATCAAACTATATTCAACTTATAATCAAGCATTGAATTATATCTAAGTATTAAATTAAAATACATTATAATTAGTTTTATAATCAAAAAATTGAACTATATTTGATTTTGTAATTAAGCATTAAATCATATTTGAATGTAAAATTGAACTATATTTAACTTCATAAGCAAATATTGAATTATATTTGAATATTAAATTAAAGTGCATTATTTTTTTTTTTTTAGTATTAAGGTAAGGCCTTGCTTGTATTTTTATTGATAGTTTAAAAATTAGTAGCTACATGGAGCTACTATGTACAAAAAGTAATTTTCTATATAAATGCTATAGCTGAAACCAACATTTGCAGTCAGGACTAAACTATTAAACTGCTAACTATATAGCTACTCTAAGTACAAATAAAAGAAAAACTACATTCAAGAATAAAA
>CAJVQA010006936.1:0-14341 GCA_910591915.1 Cetraspora pellucida | reverse complement strand
CAACATCCCTGCACCCAACTTGTGGGGTACTTGCTTGGAAGGATAATCAATGGATTGTGCAAATAAGTCTTAATTGGAATCCAAAGAAAGAATTTGATTGGGAGAGTAGTCTAACAAGTAACCAAGACTGGAATGGTAAAAGAAGCGATGAACACGAGGACAGACTATAATAAAGGATTGGTCTAACCAAAAATTGGAAGCATCTCTGACACAGCTGAATAATCTAATTATAGAAGAAAAGATCTTGGAGGTAGGTGTATAACTTCCTTATGCAATGTAAAAGTACCAAATTGGGTTCTGGTCGTACCTATATGGAAGTCTATAACGAACAAGACTAGAGATCAACCAACCAATGTGAAATAAAATCTGCAAGGTAGTATGGCATCACTAGGGTTAGTGTAACTCCCTGGGTATAACCAGAATTGTCCTGCAGGTATTGTTGAATAAGCTGGGAGCTTGCAATACATGGTAGTATAGTATCATTAGGGTCAGAGGAACTCCCTAGGTATAACCAGAATTGTCCTGTTTGTAAGTGCAACAAGTCCCAGTCTCTATCATAAAAGAAAGCACCATGTTGGAGATTAAATGCAGCATCAAGTTACTGTATGACATTAAGACCTGAGCATCTGCAGAAACGATGATAGCAGGTTTGGCTTGAGATATAGATTGGTCAAAAAGACCAATAGTAGCAGCTAATCTGGCTTGAGATATGGGTTTATTGTAGATTCTGAACCATTGTCGAAACACCTTAAGGGAATCAATAATAGGCAAACCAAAGATGGGAAGATCATAAGGATCAGACATACCCGAGTAGAACCAATTTGAAAGTAATACAATAATAAAAAGGTGGGAAATGTGGGAAACAAGGTAATACTAGATATAATTAGATTAGGAGGTAAAAGAAACAAGACCAGGTAAAATATGTAAGTAAGACATATAGGTATGATTTACAGAAGACAGTACCTCTAGCATTTGGGATGCCATATTAAGTTCGGTAGGTATCCTTGTCTGTGTAGTGGTTTAATGTATGCTATGACCACAAGTAGTTGCCAAGGTAACTGTGTGCAGGCATGCAGTGGACATGCACTTAGGTGCTATAAGGGTAACCGGGTGAAGTCAGTGGTGTTAAATTAGATAGTATATAGTACTAGTAATAATTGATCCTAAAATGTAACCATAAATTTGTACTATATCAAATTAAGGCTAATAAAAACCAACTGGCATTGTCACCAAAGTTCAAAAAAAAAAAAAAAAATTGAAATAATCAAAACAGATCAGAAAAAGATGATAGTAAGTCTTTTGAATAGGCCTTATAAGAAAATAATGCTTGACAGGTTTATCAAACAAACAGAAGAAAAAACAACTCTGATAACAAGTTTAGAAGATGTCAGAGTAGAAGTAGCAGAACATTACCAAAAACAATTCAAGAAAAGAAATATAAGATTAGAAAAGATGTTAAAAGAATGAAGAGAAATATACAAACCATGAGTAGATATTAGAGAAGAATGGTACACAGAAGTTGAAAAAGAAATTGAGAAAAAAGAATAAGAAGAAACATTAAGAGAACTAAAGACAGAAACAGTCCTAGGCATATCAGATATAAGTTACTGTATATACTGATAAAGTAAGCAGAAAAGAAAACACAAAAAGTATTTAGGAGCTTTGCAGACTTATGTCTAGAAGAAGGAAAGATACCAATGAAATAGAAGATAACACAGGTTTATTCAATATCTAAAAATGTAGAGTAGAAATATAGTTTAAACAATATATGACCGATAGCATTAATAAAAACATTTAGGAAAGTTGTAACAAAGGTGTTAACAAGAAGACTTGCCAAAGTGTTTACAGAAAAAGAAATACTCAAAGAACCAAATTATGCAGGCCTCCCTAGTAACTTAACAGAACAACCAGTGCATATTCTTAACATGATAATAGAAGAAGCAAAAAAGAAAGACAAAGAAGTATAGATACTTTTGCAAGATATGAAAAAAGCATTTAATTCAGTTCTACTTAAAAGTCTAAAACTAGCATTACAAAGAGTTAAAGTGCCTAGAAGAACAATAAAATACAGTCAACTCTTTCTATAATCATGTAGTTGGGATAATAGTAACTTTTTTTAGAAATATGCTTATAAAGAGGTTGTACTTATATAGAGGTTATATATATATTTTTATGATAATTTATTTAACAAAATCAGGTGCTTATATAGAGATGTGATTATATAAAGTATGACTATAGAGAGGTCTAACTATATATCCTAGATCTGTTTTATAAAAGACAATTAAAAATTATCATAGCTCATAGTCTAACAGAAGAGATAATAGCAGGAGATAGCATAGATCAAAAAGAAGTAATATCTTCATTAATATGATGACTTTTCTATAATCCACTATTAAAGAAAATATAAAAAGATAAAAATTTAGAATATACAGTAGAACAACAGATCAAAAGAGAAATGCAATGCAGCAACATCACAAGTATTACCAAGCAGCTATTGCATATACAGATGACACAACATGAATCACAAATAGTAAAAAACAACTAATAGAAACACTAAAAATAGCAGAAGAATTTTTCAAGATAAATGATATAAAGATAAATGGATTTAAATTAAAGCTGCTGATAATGAATACAAAAGTAAAGAAAAAGAAAAGAGAAGTAAGCTTTAGAAGAAGCAAGTTAGCAGAAAAAACAAAGAACAAGATAATTCGCTCATTAGGAATATAACTAAATAACAGAATAAGTGAAGTGCTAATAAAAAAAAAAGCCAAAGAAATAATTAGCCAAACAATAAGAGATCTTAGATACAAAAAGATAACAATAAGTCAAATTGTATATATAAACAATATGGTAATAATACTAAAGTTAAGTTATATGCTACAACTAACAAAAATGTCAAAAAAAAGTATAGATAAAGTATACTAACCAATAATAAGTTTAGCAAAGCAAAAGAGTAACCTACAATAAACACTAGAAAATTGTATAATAGAACACAAAGATCTTGAAAGCTGCAGAACATTATGACAAAAATTAATATCAAAACAAATAAGTGGCCTATTAGCAAGACTAAACAGACAAAACAGTCTTGGACAATTAACAAAATTAAGAATAATACAAGGTTGCCAGAGAGTAGGTTTAATGGAAGATATATGGAAAATAGAGAAGATGTTAGAAAATATAGAAGAGTAAAAAAGTAACTTAGCTTGTTTGACATTGCTAAAAGCAAGAAAACTTAATATAAATATAAAAATAGAAGGCAACTTATAGACAATGTTTGAACATAAAATCAAAATAAGAGAACTTATAGATATGCAGTTGCAGAAAAGAAGTGGTACCAGAATAAATAAAGTAGACTTAATATATCTAAACCAGCTGATAGATGCAAAAGATAAGTGATTAATTACATGGCAGCAGCTAAAAAATTATCAAGATCTATCAAGTAAGGGAAAAAAAGCAGAATGGTTCAAAGTGATAGAACAAGAAGTGCTTATTAGACTAGAAAATAGAAAAGTTAAAAGACAATTTAGAACAATCAGACAAAATACTTAAGCAATGAATATGAGATGAGAGTATATTTCAGAAGACAAAAGAAGAAAAAAATGAATAGCATATAGTGTACAGAACAATCAACAGCTAGGAAAGATAGTTAAGAAGAAAAAGAAAAAAATACTAGTAGAATACTGGCAAATGCAGAGTAAAGAAAGTGAACTAGTTATTGAAATTAGCCGATGTAAGGGTTATACAAAAGAAGAAGAACACCAAGAAAATACTTGCCAACAGTGGATAAGAGTAAATAACAGAATCAATGTGATTCCAGATGCATTGATAAAAAAAGACAGCAATAAGATCAAAATAGCAATAGATCAAATAACAAAAATAATAAAGACGAATAAACTAAAGACAAAAGAATAGAAACTTAAGAGACTAAGAATAATAAAAGAGCCAGAAGTAGAGATAATCAGGTGATAAAAGTTAAAAGACAGCATTAGTCAAGAAATGATAGAAGTCTTAAGAAGAAATATAATAAGAGACAAAAACAAGTATATAATATACACCGATGGAGCAGCAAACCTAAAGACCAAAGAAGATACAGAAAGTATAAATAGTATAGACATAGAGTGGGTGCAAACAGATGAAACACAAGAATAGCTAGAAGAAGAGTTAGCATTAGGTTTAGAAGAATGGCAAACATCGAAAATAGCTGAATTAGTAGCAATATAGGCTGCAATTCTAACAATACCAAGAGGAAAGCAAGCAGAAATATATACAGATAGTAATGCAGCAATAAGAAACATTAGTAGAGGTCTAAAACAAGTATGCAGAAATAAGATTCTTAAAAGTTTGTTAAAGTTAAGAGTCATAGTAAAGATAGAAAGAATGATAAAGCTGATAATCTAGCAAAAAAAGATGCAACAAGTAAAAAGATAATACAGGTTGAAAAAGTCAGTTGTGAAGAGATAGAGTACTGCTTAGAGTAGGAAAACAAATGTACTAACATACTAGCAAGACTGTTATACAAATTAATAATGAATGCAAGGTTAAAAGTAAAATAAAAAGAAATGAAAACAATTAGAGCCTTAGAATCAGAAATAGAAGTTATGATTTATGATTAAATATACTTTTGGAATAGACTAAAGACATTTAAAGGACTACACTGCACAACAAGAAGAGGTAGCATCAAAAGAAGTGTATTTATAAAGTGCATAATAGATAAACTTCCAACCCTAGAAGAACTTAACAAAAGAAAACCAGAGATATATATAATGACAGAATGCCAAGTTTGTCAAGATAAAACAAAAGAAATACAGGCACATTTAACAGCATGTAAAAGACAAAGAAACCTGTAGAAAAGAATCCAAAAAGTGACTATTGTAACAGCTTGGAAGAGATTAAAGGAAGAAGAAAAAGTTTGAGTTCCTCTATATATATTATATACAATGCTTTTTGGAAAGATAGAAGCAGAAGAAATTAAAATAAGAGAAGTACTAATTAAAGGTCTTATTTCAAAAGAAACACAAGGCAGATTGAGACAGTTCCTAAGCACAAAATTAAGGTAGCAATTTATGAATATAATTGCAAGAATGGTCTAGAATACATTTTATGAACAAGTGTAGAGAATTCAATGTAAGAAGATTAATGAATAGAAAAAGAATAAAGGTATAACAGGTAAAATAAAATAAAAAAAGGAAAAAGGAAAAGAAAAAAAAGCACTAAGTAAAAAAAGAAAACCAAATCAGCAAGCTATAAAAGAAAAGAAAGAAAAAGTAAAATAAAAAGAAAAACAAATCAGAAAAGAAGCATAGAAAATAATTTTAGAGCTTGTTATAAAAGGAAGAAGACCCTTTCATTATGGACTTTAAGTAGTCAAATGAGTGGCTTACTTCTGCTTGAAGTAATGCAGCAGGTTGCACTTAGGTACTATTAGGATGGCTAGGTGATGTTAAGCTTGGTAGTTAAGGATATTTATATAATTGCAAATGTAATTCCAAAATCTTAATAAAGCACTAGCATGACTGTTTAAGAGGAAAAAAAAAAATAATTGCAATTTATAGTTTTTTTTTTATTTATACTTAAAACAATTTTAAAAACTTTAATACTAATTAGTATAAAATCTATAAGTTTTTTATATTTAAAATAATTTAATAAGTTCTTTAAAAATAAATTTTTTAAAGTTTTTTTTTTGGTATTAAGATAATCTTTTTGTTTTTTTTGACTTTTATTAATAACTTTTTTGATAATGTGATTCAGTGAATCATACAGAAGAGCATACAATTGGTTACATATATAACTTTTCTATATTACCTATTTAAGAAGCCTATTTGAAGATTTCTTACCAATTGTCATGTCTAATATTTCTGCTTGAGTGTTCTACTTTAAATTCTTTGAACCTGCAATCTGTTTTAACTTTATTAGGTTATATCCAAATATCTAGATTATTATCTCAATTTTAGAACTATTTTATCTTCAAAATAAACCTTCTAGAGCTTTCTGTACTTATTTTTATAGCTAATCCAATATTGCTATAGCAGAACCAACACTTGTAATCAGAAGTTCATCAGGGCAATCACAAAAAGTACAAGTCATATAATAATCGACAAAATAACATAATATTTAGTAAAATTAGAATTAATGTCAAAGTTGAAGTTAGGATTAGAACAAAATTCTTATAGTAAAATTGCTCAAAAAATTTTTTTTATTAGAGCATAAAAATTAGTTTTTTATGCAAGTTCATGAAATAAAAAAAATTTTTGACAAGTAAATATTTGTTTTTAATTTTTCTAATTATGTTATATTACAATAAATTATTATTTATTATTGGTTAATTTGTTGTCAATCATCATATGTCTATAATTTTTATAGTCACCTTGGTGAACTCTGTAATTAGAACTAATCATTAAATTGCTATGCTCTTATAGAGTTTACACAGATCCTAGTTGACAATCTGATTACTTTACTAGATTACTATATTTTCTAAAATATATTTTTATTTTTAAGATTTTGTATTATTATTTATAAAAAAAAATTTTTTTAATAAAATCTCTAAAATAAAAAAAATCTATAATAAAATTATTAAGATAGTTAAAATCCAAATTTACTAATTTATAACTAACAAAAATTATATAATATATATTATATAATAATTATGCAAAACAAATTAATTTAAGTATTTGGTTAGAAAATTAGAGTATATAATCTAAAAAATCCTTTTTACATTTTAATTTTTTAATTCAAATAATCTAATAGGACTGTAATCTGTTTTTAGTATATTAAGTTTAGTTTAATTTTTTTTTAATTTGAATTTTGTTGATTTAATTGGTAATATCTCATATTTAAAAATTTTATCTGTTTAATTTCTCTATATTAGTATTCTTTTTTTAAGTCTAATTTTTACAATAGTATTGTTAAAAATTTGTATTACTTTTTTATTTGGATTTTTTCAAGTAAACTTTAGTTTGTTTAATTCTATAAATTTATATAATACAAAAACTTGGATTTGTATAATTTAGTACTAGTTTCATTTTTTTATTTTTTTTTTTTCGGTATTAAGGTGACCTCTTTGGTCTGAGCTTTTTATTAATACTTATAGCGGGTACATGTTTTATATAGATGTATCTATAATGAACTATTAGATAAGTGTACAACTGGCTACATGTGTAACTTTTCTATATTACCTATTTAAGGAGTCCGCCTGAGGGTTCCCCATCAGTTGCTGTACCTAACACCCCCTGCTTAGATGTTCCATTTAAACACTCTGATCTAACCCTAGTATTAATTTCATCAGATCACAGACCCAGATCTATTCACATTCGACCATTGGACTATAATCCTTAGATTATTTTTATCCTTGAGGTAAACCTACCAGAGCGAGCCATATTCCCTTTTACCACTAACCTAGTTTGACACTATGACCGAAGCCAACACTTGCAGTCAGGGTTACCTCTTAAACCGCTATTAACCTTGTAAAGTTCACCCAAACCCTGGTACTCATTTTTCCGACTTCTTCTCCATCATCTCCTACTAGCCGCAACTCGGAACCAACAACGGACATCCCCAGACTCCCAATCCAGATGGCCCAGTATGGTATACTTATGTATCCTTTTCCTCCAGCGATTCCGGCGGCCTGGTTGGTCATGTGCTCCTCTATACATCTTTGTCATCCGGTTTTGTCTAACAGTTCCTATGAAGGTGTTTCAAGGGCTTCCGTCAGTCCAATGGCACTATCGAAAGTTTGTGCTACCTCTTTACTCGGAATTTCCAAGTGAGTTTCTGTCTCTTCGGTTTCTTAGCCTTCTACGCCCAGTGGTCTTATCGTAGGTTTGCCTGAAGCCTTATACGACACCAGTTTTACATTCCTCTATGTACATGTACCATGTAACGTTACACTTAGCATAGATGCCTGAGCTCCCAATGTCAGGTGGGGCCCGACTTGGTGTACCTAAGATTACAGATGCCCAAAACCCAACCGATCGGCAAGAGACAGTTACCGTAACACAGATATAATTTCCAAAATTTGTCGTCTGTGGGAATTGAACCTTAGACCTGCCACTTGAGGGTTGACAACCTATCCACTTCACTAGGTCGCCACATCCAAGTTTGCATCTTTTTATATAACCAAAACTATATAGATATCTTATAACTTACTAGTCATGCTAATATAATTATAATTACAGATATCTTATCCTAATTGATTATTGTTATAATATAATGTATTGCATAAATAATTATCTAAATTTTGCTATTAGTAAATTTTGAACTTACAATCTACTATTTGAAGAATTAACAACTTATTTATTTTATTAAGTTATCATATTTTTAAAAAAATTTTATTAAAAATAAATTTTAAAAAAATTTTATATTAATTATTTTTAATATAAATTAATATATAAATTTATATAACTCTGAATATAAACTTATATATTAACTCTAAAAAACAAAAATATAAATAAAAAATCCTATTTAAAATACAAAAACAAATAAAAACTTTATTATAAAAATATTTTTTATATTAATCACAGTTTAAACAAATGAATAAAGGGTAAATAATAGATAAATAACAGAAAAAAAAACTGTCATTATTCTACCCTATATTTGCCAAATAATGGCAGCATAACAGCAGCATAATAGCAGGATAACAGTAAAATAACAGAAGGTTTGTCAATATGAGTAACATAATAGTAACATAATAGCAAAATAATAGAACAATTCCATTATTTTACTTTTAATCTTTGTAACTAAAAGTAAAATAATAGAACTGTTCTATTATTTTGCTATTATGTTACTATTATGTTACTCATATTGACAAACCTCCTGTTATTTTACTGTTATTCTGCTGTTATGCTGCCATTATTTGGCAGATATAGGATAGAATAATGGCAGTTTTTTTTTCTGTTATTTATCTATTATTCATCCTTTATTTATTTGTTCGATCTGTGAATGTTTAGATAAAATACTTGTATTTTTATAGAGTTCAAAAAATGGTTACTTATCTAATTTGTGTTTTTTTTTGTATATTGGTTTCTGTTTATTTCTGAAAATAAGAATTAATAAAAAGAGTTTAAATGTTTTTTTAATAAAAAATAACTAATTATAAAGTATTTAAAATTTATTTTAAAAAAAAAATTAATTAAATAACTAGAATAAAATTAGTATATTTAGTTTTGAAAAATTAGGCTTTAGACGCTTCTTTTTTGGGTTGTATTACCTCCAATCCTAACCACTTTAACTATTGTATATCAAAAATCACATCTACCAATCATATTTGATCCACGTGACCTAGATGCTTTTTTGCAATGCATCGCATCCAGTGTTAGGCTCTGGACCAAAAGTCCGCTCTACTGGACTTATAAACTGGACCACTGGACTTTCAACTGGACCACTGGACCTATAAGTCCAGTTCCAGTTCAATTTTACTGGACTTATAAGCAAACCCAACACTGATCGCATCGCATAATCCAATGCTAGGAAAGATTCTAAATCCAGGCGCGCTCAAGTGACTAACAGCCAATCAAGTTGTACAATTTTGACTTTTCCGGATCAGCCTGACGTGACAAAAACAAAGAAAAAGTGACAAACGCAAGAATACAATAAAAGAGTGTCGTCTAAACTGTCTTGGGAAGACAATTTTACTTATAAAACATGTCTCCTAACTAACCCTTAAATTTTAGTTAAATAATCAAAAACATATGAACGCACCTGGCTTTAGCTATCCCATTTTTGGGTTGTATTACCGGCACAAATAAGTAAATCCTAGTTAGATTACCGATTAAATATTCATTGCTTAAAATATTATTTGCTATTCGAACATTTAAAAAATATAATACATACCGTATTTTCGCGTAATAACACGTTATTTAAAGTACGCGCATGGGCAGCAAAGATAAAATTTTCCTTAAACCTAACGCCCACACTAAATCGATAGATTCTTCTTACCCGATCTGATTTAACTGTTAAGTATAATAGTTATTTGTCAATAGGAGTATTTGAAATACATTGATTAAATTCCTTATAGTATTAGCATATTATGACATCACCTGCTATATCTAATTGTTAACTGACACTAAGTGATGAAGCCACTCTTTATATGTGTGCGCATTAATTTGGGGCGCGCATGGGCGTTATTACGCGAAAATATGGTATAATGCTTTCAACCATATATTTTTATGAATAAAACAATTAGTATTTTATAAACTTTATGATTATTATTCATATTGAAACAGTTTTCGTATTATAATTGTTTGAATATTGTGTCACATTTTATATCACATTAAATGAGTTTGTCTACATGAAGTGCTACGTATTGATTTTTAATTATTCGAAATCTTCCTCTATCCTAACTAATCAATTGGTGAAAATCTAATCCTAGTATGATAGCGAAAATTTTTATTATGTTGATAACGTTAGACGGGTTATAATTTAGGTTTATAGAGATGTTAGTAGAGTTTAAGGATCCAAATAGAAACCCCAAACATTTCAGTGTCATTTCCGACAATACTTAATAATGAATTAACAGAATAGTAAAATATCAATAAAATATTATAAGTTTAATCGATTTAAATAGGAACTCGGCCAATTTTAGCTTTAATCTCAAATAATTATTGTTCGTAAATATTAGAAAATTAATGTAATTTCGTATCTTACAATAAAACTCTCATTAGGTTTTTTTTTTTTGTTTTATATAACCTAAAAAAAAGTATAAAAATATACCAAAAACCCATTCTGAAGTTTTTTTTTTAGGAACTTATAGGAAAAACTTTGCTAAAACTGAGCCGGCAAGCCAATTGATTAATATTTATGGCTCATTCTAATATCGCGTCGTTATGTAATAGTGATATACATTATACAATTGGTATTTTTTTTCTTTTAATGAAATATCCGCCATTAAAAGATCAGGGTAAAGATTTTTTCATAAACCCTTAGAATGATAAATTCTGGCGAATGATAATAATACTAAAATTTATGAGCAAATTTATTTGATGGAATGTAAGAAGCGTTAAATTTCTGAAGAGCCATCTCATTATTGATAGTTGGAATTGGAGTTGATTTGTACCAATAATGATATCCAAAATCGTCATGATTGCTAAATGCTGAGAAAGATGCTAAATTACGTGAAACATTTCAAATTGCGATTAGATCAAGTTGAGGTACTATTGAATTAGAAAGATGAAGTAGTACATACTTGGTTGTGATGCAGATTGAGGCAAATAATTTGAAGATGGTCTCTTTATAGTTACAATAGTTTTATCCACGGAGATGGTAATTTTTTGCAAAGATTTTTCGGATAATGCTTTGCTTCCGTATAATCCGGTAATATAATATCGAGGATATACAATTAAAATCATTGTAACGTATAGGATCGTGAAACCAAGATTCATATGTAATGTTAATAAATCCGTGAAAAATTTGGAAAAACGCATAGAAGGACCAATTATAGCATATATATCAACTATGAAAATACAGGGGCCAGTTACACTCGCCCCTAGGATGAGTAATGCGTTCATTTCCATAAAATATTTGATTCGTAAGACAGTTTCTTGTGAAGATTTTTGACTTTGAATTGAGCGTAAGAGGATAAATAATTTTCGTTGATTCCTTATCTGGGAAGAACATTAAATCAATAAATTTTTAGTAATTATAATAATAATACCAAAAATTATATTCATAACACTGGCGTTATATCACATCTATATCAATGTTTGTATTGGTCTGAGTTAGGGTTTTAGGTTAGGGTAAATATATAGTTTAATAATAGGGTGTTATATAACATGGTGTTATAAATATAACTTTTCTAATAACAATAATAATAATAATACAAACCCCAATTATGATAATAAAAACAAGTTCTATAACAAAGATAATTTGAGGTACACACTATTTTTGAAAACGTTCACCATTAGTATTAACAGATATTGTGTATTAGGGACCTGCACGGGCCTAAAAATTTAAACTTTTGCCGGCCTCTATTGTGTATACGTCATATAATTATATTTTACCTCAACAACGTTATAATTGAAATTGGAATTTGATAAAAGTTTTCCTATTAACCATTTTGTACCTGGAAAAATTATGATGGATATGAGGCCCCATGCAACATAAATACGGAATTCCCATGAATTCATGAATGGTTTTCCACCCCATTTACTAGCCATATAACTCCAAAAAGATTGTATAAGAAACAAAGTTCCTCTACATAAAAATAAGTGTAATTACAATAATAAATATTGTTGAACGAAATTTTAAATGACAGTTTCGAAATACATACGTCTGGAAAGCAAAAATTATGCAAAACATATAGTCCGCGATCATTTTTATATCAAGATGTGTAGAAGACCAACATTGGTACGGTTTTGGAATCAGTAGGGTACCTTCTTCAATAATACCTCCATCTTTCGGACAGGTACCGTCAAAAGGATAAGGTATGTAACCTATTGTAAATAATTTATAATAATTTTTATAAGTAGTTCATAAGTAGAGACAAGTATAAGCATATGATCTAGCATTTAAATAGTACTAGCGATACCATGAAAAAAAAGTTAAATTCGATAAACTTTTTTTTTCTATGTATTAAAATAAAACAATTGCTGTCTAATTTTGGTTATGTAATATCGCTAATATTATTTTAGATGCTAGAAATAACTGGACACTCTGGATCGAACGTTAAATTACCTTCGTCATATTTCATTACAGTCCATATTGCATCAAGGATCTAAAGTATAATAAATGCATACGTTGATAATTATCATAACTCTTTAGGTAAATCGAATAAAACTTACAGCTTGCATAGGTAGCATCATAAACATTAATAAAGTCATAAATGACTTTAGTTCGATATTTTTTAGCCGTTTCCACTCTAAAGTTTTGAATCTGTCAGTTGACCATATTCGATGGATAAACCAAATCCATAACCACGACTCAATCACAAATCTCTCTTTATTATTAAATATGGTTAAAAAAAAAAAAAGTTATGTACAAAATACAAAATTGTATTAGAGTTACGTAGACGAATAAGGGTATACGTTACCGACGAATGAGAAACCTTCAAACATTCCTCAAATTTTATTTCTTTCTACCAAAGATTAAATTTTCATGTATTTCTTGTTTAATCTTTAAATTTACCACAGTTAAAAAGTTAATTAATTTAAAAAAAATAAATAAAATAAAGACCTAATAATTTTCTAAATAGGGAATTAAATCTAGTACGTAGATTAATACGTACTCAAAAATCGTTTACTCAAAATGGGTATCCGGACATTTGCCAATTTTGGCTGTTTCTAATTTTATAACTAGAAAAACGCAATCATTTAAGTGATCTGAAAATGATCTTTTTCTGTGCTTCATTTCGGCGCACCAATTCATTGTATAAGATTGTGCTTAATTTTTGCGTTTCTTCTTTACTTTTCGTTTTATTAGTATATCTTAGCTAACACTAAAAGAAATAAAAATTTTACAGATTTTATTTCACAAATTCTTTCATAAATAAAACAATTATATCAAATTTGGGCGTAACAAGCGTGAAACAAACGTGAATTTATATGTGAATATTAACACTAAAGAAGAATTTATCCAATTAAAAGAAGCAAGCTATTTTTCGAAATATATTTCACTATGTCCGTATTCATCCAATCCAAGTTTATTCTTTTCCATGATTCAACCTGTACTGATACTGATATGACGTGAATAAAATATTTAAAGAGACATTGATCAACCAAAACCATAATTTAGTTAGTTGAATTTTTAAATCAATCACATGCACGCACTTATAGAGGATGCACATATAAGTCCAGGATGTAAAAATCTCACACGTGAGAGAGCAGAAGGTTTGCACTTCCTAAATGCACACTTTAGCTTAGTCCAAAGCTTGGGAACGGTCATGATAAGTGCACGAGGACAGTAATAAAATTATTATGAATGTAAATGATTATTCGAATATCCGAATATCCAACGGATGATTCCAATTATTGTTTATCTTTGCCAATTATTGGTAATCTTTAGAAGATTATGAAATTTTCAATAATAAAACTATGAATCCATGCATTAGGATCATGATAATTATTGAGATATTACGTAAGATGATTCGATACATTGTCTTAACAAATTGGTTATGCAGACTCCATCATGTGAACCTCTCATTTCATATAAAGTACATCATATGAAAATTTTTTTAATCAGCCTATCGCTATATACTATATATTAAAATATATATCGATATGTTGTAAGCAGAAACGAATTTAGGTAAATTGGATTTTTTAATTAAATTATAACTTTGAGATAACGTTGTAAAATATCAATGGAGCGAATGGATAGTATCCATTGACTCTATTAAATTAGAATACATAATATATAT